>SJYT01079845.1:472682-574802 GCA_006410635.1 Cephalophus harveyi | reverse complement strand
ACTCATGTACACCTGTGGCAGATTCATGTCAATGTATGGCAAAACCAATACAGTATTGTAAAGCAAAATAAAATAAAAAATAAATAAAAGTCATCTTAAAGGAATAACAGTCACTCTACTTTTAATGTCTCCATTAAAAGTGAGTGGATCATATTGTTGGCCTTTTCCCCAATGACCATGAAATTGCTCTGATTTATAAGAGAAAATATCTCCGCTCCCTAGACTTTGTTCTGAGAGAGCAATGAAATTAACTTTCAATGACTGACTGTGTTCATGCTGTCATAGTGTTTCCTGTGTGGATGTGGGGGTGGGTGCAAGGCACATTACCAGATGTCGATCCTATTCAGTGGGCAGTGTCAGCCCAAAGCTCTGCTTAATGCCATATCAGAAATGCCTAAGAGCATGGAGTCTCAAAGACAGTACAGATGAACTTATTTACAACACCGAAACAGACTCACAGACAGAGAAAACAATCATGGTCATCAAAGGGGAAGGGGAGATAAATTAGGAGTATGAGGTTAACATGAGGTGGTTGGATAGCATCACTGACTCAATGGACATGAATTTGAGCAAACTTTGGGAGATGGTGAAGGACAGGGAAGCCTGGTGTGCTGCAGTCCATGAGGTCACAAAGAGTCAGACACTACTTAGCAACTAAACAACAACATGGGGTTAATAGATACATGCCATCACACATAAAATAGATAACCAAAAGGCCCTACTATATAGCAAAAGGGGACTATAGTTAATATCTTGTAATAATCTATAATGGAAAAGACTCTCTCTCTCTCTCTATATATATATATACATATATATGTATATAACTGAATAACTACTGTACACCTGAAACTAACACAATATTATAAACCAACTATACTTTAATTTAAAAATGTGCAAGGACATGGTAAGGCAATGCACCAAATAAATACAAATGGCTAATAAAGAAGAGAGTTCACCCTCTCCAGATATCCAAGTGTGCGAATCAAAACAACACCAAAATTATTTTTTGTCTCCTAATTGTTCTTGTCTTCAAGTTGTTGAAGCTGTTTGAAAAATAATGTTCAATACTGGTGAGGTGTAAGGATAGCTATAGTAGCATTAAAAATAATAATAACATAAATACCAGGGTCTTTACTATGAGCTAGTGCTAATTTTTTTGCAAATAACAGCTCATTTCATTCTCACTGCAATTCTGTGGGGTGGATAGTGTTATTATTGACAGAGTAAGCTTGAAGAAACAGCATGGAGGGGTTTTGTGACCTGCCTAAGTTCACACAGGTAGGAAGAGGGGGCCAGTGCCTCCCAGTAAAGACTTTGGAGTCATTGACCTCTTAACTTTGGATCTCGAAGTCTTCAACTTTGCAGAGAACTTGTTTGGGAAAGTACCTCTCCATCCTAGGGCTGGAGAGACAGTAGAAGGAGAACTGGATTAAGAGTCAAACATTAATAGCACCATTCCCACATCTATGGACTTGGTTTTTATTTCTCTCCTGGAACAATGGGGATGATGTTACTCCAAAGAGAAGTGAGATCAAATGCAATAATCTAGGCACGTGAAAGCCTTTTGCTAACCCGAGAGTCCTGGGCAAGATACTAAAGCAGAGACTCAGCCGCCTGCTCTTCTGGAACTCCATTAATTAAGCAAGAATGCCTGTGTGTTTGAAGAAGAAAGATCTCAGAGGGCCCATTTAGCCTGTCAAAATCACAAGATTGAGTAAACTTTGGCAAATTGTCCCAAAAATGCTTTAACATATGCTAAGCTCTTTGCAAGAGCATTCTCATCCGTCTCTAGGAACCCATCCAGGTTTAACATGCTTTGATTCTATTTTTTCAGAGTTTATTATTATCTGGAGGATTCCATGAAAGGTAAGTAACTCTGAAAGCCACACTGTATCAAATGAATTTTCCTTTAGGTGAGCTGCCTTACAGCAATAAAATGGCTCCTTCGAGACGGTGAACCACAGCGAGCACTTGGCTTGTAAGCACCTGCGTTTTTGCCTAAGAATCTGACAACCAGCTGTGCCATTTCCAACCATTTCAAACAAAGGGAATTTGTCCATTGCTTGGCTCTGTCTCCCCTATTGAAAGGGAGGCCTGATGATGAGAAGTTCAAGCACATGGATCAGCCTCCATAGAACAAACACATGATGCAGTTAAACTTTATGTACCACCTACAACCAAAATTTAGAGCTGATTGAGATGGAAATACATATTTATACTGAGTTGTTAAAAAGGACCTAGAAGGTCAAAGCTCAAGTACATTAAAAAGAATGAAATAATGCCATTTTGTAGCAACATGGATAGACCTAGAGATTGTCATACTGAGTGAAGTTAGTCAGAGAGGGAGAAATATTGTATGACACCCCTTATATATGGAATCTAAAATGAGATGATGCAAAATAAATTTATTTCCAAAACAGAAACAGACTCATAGACTTAGAGAATGAATTTATGGTTGCTGGGGATGGGGGAAAATAGGAGGAAGTGATAGGGAGTTTAGGATTGACATATACACACTGCTATATTTAAAATGGATAACCAACAAGGACCTACTGTACAGCACAGAGGACTCTGCTCAATGGGCAGCCTGGATGGGGGGATTTAGGGGGTGAATGGATACATGTATTTGTATGGCTGAGCCCTTTTGCAGTTCACCTGAAGCTATCACAACATTGTTAATTGACTATACCCCAATACAAAATAACTTAAAAAAAAAAAAAAAGGGTCATGTGGATTGGTTGTTCTTAGACTTTGGAGGAAGGGTCACAGAACTGCCGAGAACTTGGTAAAATGAGAGGAACTCTCCAGAAAAAAGCATGTCCCCATATCCGCATAAAAGTTTGTGTGCAACTTCAGGAGCCTCCAGATTAAGAATCTCTGATGGAAAAAGAGGAAGAGAGAGAAAGTTGGAGAATAAAAGAAATACACTAAAATCTCGACTTATGTTATCCGCTTGAGCCTCGCAGTTAGTCCTGGACTTTACGGTACATCCAGGTTGGACAATAGAGTTCTCAGGACCCTGTGCCAAATGAAAATGTTGGGGAGGGGGCGCTCACTCAGAAGTTATTGGAACTTTGAGACAGTGATGGCAGAAGATCCTTCTGCACAGGGTACACACTTGGGAGCTGGCTCTGGGGCTGGGAGGCAAAGAGGCCGGGTGAGCTCTTCCGGTCTGTTTTGGAAAGCACAGCCTTGTAACATGCAATCTGCGTTAAGAAAATTTTGTGTTAGTTTTTATTATTCTTTTAAAATTTCTATTTATTTACGTTTTGGCTGCACGGGGTCTTCGTTGATGGGTGCTAGCATTCTCTAGCTGTGGCGAGCAGGGCTACTCTTCACAGTAAGCGCTACTCTTCACTGTAGGGGCTACTTCTCATTGCGGGCTTCTCATTGTGGTGGCTCGTCTTAGCACACGGGCTCTAGGCACATGGCCTTCAGTGGTTGTGGTGCACGGGCTTAGCTGCCCCGCAGCCTGTGGAATCTTCCCAGACCGGGGATCGAACCTGTGTCCCCTGCATTGGTAGGTGGGTTCTTATCCACTGAACCACCAGGGAAGTCCTATAATTTTCTTTTAAACTTCAACATGACCTTCATATTTATGGTGGATAAACAAACAAAAAACAATTAGAAACAACAAAAAAAATCTAACAAAAGCCAGTCTCTTTCCCTCTTAGGTCAATGTTAACAAGAGATGCAGCAACTCCCTCTGCAGGAGACAGCTGTGGGTGGGCTGGCAGAAAACATACTGTCTGGCAGCATGCCAAAAACCCTGGCCAGGGGCTCTACCGGGGGCCAGCTGCCCTGGGGTATCTGAGAGGCATCACCTTCAAAGGCTGATGCTTTTGAAGTGTGACCCCTTTAACAGGTTTATATTTATCAGAGTATTACATATGCGTGGTGTAAACAAATGAACATTTCCTAACGATGTCTATGAAAAAAAAAAAAACAGCTGTCCCTTAACCTCCTACCCTCTATCTTTCACCTTTCTTCCCAGGGCTTTCAGCTCTTGAGCTGTTTCTTGTGGTTTTTACCAACACTTTTCTAGATAAGATGTCTATCTGCAATTTCTAGGTTTATCAGTTTTCATCATTATCCGCTGACTTCTGGAAATAGACATTGGTTATTTGTAGAGTCTCGACTTTTTTTGAACACTCCTTGTATTCTGATCATTTCCTGTGCTCCCGGGATAGAAGCCATAAAAATTGTGTTCTCAGCCTCCCTTACAGCTGGGGTGTAGAAATGTAATTGAGGCTTCATCAGTCAGATGCACCTGCCCCAGTTTTGACTCAGAAGTGAGTGCGTGGGGAAAGGGGCCTGTGGGGGAAGAAGTCTGGCACCCATGCTGGTAGAGGGTCTGGCTTTTGTGAGTCTCTGATGCATGGTCCTTAGTGCCGGTGGTGTCATGTGTGGGTTGCAGCATGGGGACCAGGCGCTGGAGACAGTAAGACATCCACCAGTGCAGCCCATGATGAGTCAGGTGTCGTTCCTGGAGATGCTGAAATGCTGCCTGATTTGACAGCCTCATTCCCAGCTTTATCAAGTCAGAGTGGAGTCTGCTGCTTGCAAGTAGGACCCTTGACTTACACACTGGGTGGATGGCACTGTGGCTCTGTCACCCTGCTCTGTATCTCCCATTACAGTCCCATCAGCATTTTTGGTTAAACCAGTCTTCAGCGTTTATATAATTGTTGTTGCTCAGTCACTAAGTTGTGTCCGACTCTTTGCAACCCCATGGACTGCAGCACACCGGGCTTCCTTGTCCTTCACTGTCTCCCAGAGTTTGTTCAAAATCATGTCCATTGAATTGGTGATGCTATCTAACAATCTCATCCTCTGCCAGCCTCTTCTTCTTTTGTCTTCAGTCTTACCCAGCATCAGGGTCTTTTCCAGTGATTCAGCTCTTTGGCCAAAGTATCTCTGACCTTCAGCTTCAGCATCAGTCCTTCCAATGAATATTCAAGGTTAATTTCCTTTGGGATTGACTGGTTGATCTCCCTGCAGTCTAAAGGACTCTCAAGAGTCTTCTCAAGCACCACAAGTCTGAAAGCATCAGTTCTTTGTTGCTCATAATTAGGACCCTATAAATGTTGCTTATTGCTGAGCCAGGTTGCATATTATGTGTAATAGGATGTTAAAACTGGGACCTCCATTTTTTTCTCTCTCAATTTAGATTGAATCTCCAAGATGACAGATGCTGCTGATTCTCATATTCCAAAGTGAGGCCTAAAACTGCCTGAGCAGGACTTGCAATGGAGAATCCAATAATTGAATTCTGTTCTTAGGTGACCACCCAGCTCTAGCCTATAAAGAAAGGCTGTAAAAGACTAGGGGACTGCAGATTGGATGAGTAGTTTTGGAGAGAGCTGTCACAGTGCCGAGGATCCTAACACTGAAACTCTCCTATCCAGATACTAACATACACAGGAGGGGGTGTGAGACACTTCAGCCTAGGGAAAGGGGTTTCAGTGGGTCCCCTCAGAACCTGATCTGAATCTCTAAGAGCTCAAGGGGACTTAGTTGGTGGTATCTGAGTCACTCCTGAAAAATCTAAAAGTTAGACCTGTAGCTATGATGGTAGAGATAATAGAGGTGGCAACTGATATTTTAGTTGGGTACAGATTGCTAGGTTGAAGTACATTTTTATAAATAATTTTAAAGTTAACATTATCTGTTTTCTAGCTTCCAGAGATGATATTGAGAAGTAAGGTGCCATCCTAAGTTTACCCCTTAGTATATGTTATCTGATCCCCTATTTCATTCTCTAAAAACTTTAATATTTTTCTTTCTCTCTGGAGTCTGAAATTTCATGACAACATGTACTAAGAACTCAAGGAGGCTTTTCACTTTGGAAACCAATTTCCTTAAGATTTGAGGAAAATATCCTGCACTGTGTTTGTATTTATTATTAAGTCTTTATTTTATTTTATTTTTTAAAAAAGAGCTATTTAAGGTTCACAGCAAAATTGAGGCAAATGTATAGAGATTTCCTGTGTACACCCGGCCCCCAACATGCACAACCTCCTCCATTATTGACATTCCCCAGAATGGTACATTTATTACAGGTGATGAAACTACATCATTATCTTCTGAAGTTTAAAGCTTACTTTAAGGCTCACTCTTGGTGTTGGAATTCTGTGTGTTGGACAAATGTATAGTGACATGTATCCACCATGATGGTCTCATAAAGAGTATTTTCACTGCCCTAAAAGTTCTTTGTGTTTCACCTATTAATCCCTCTCTTTTCCAACCTATAGCAACCACTGAACGTTTTACTGTCTTCATAGTTTTGCCTTTGCCAGAATGTCATATATTTGGAATTGTATACTATGTGGCCTTTTCAGATTGGTTTCTTTCACTTAGTAAAATGCACTTTTAAAAATAATATTCTTCCTCTTTATTTTCTCTATTTCTTCTTTCTGGAACTGTTCTTGGTAGGATTTTAGACCTCCTGGATTGATCCTCTATGTTTTCTCTTATTTTAAATAAAAATGTTTGTTTGTTTGGCTGTGCCTGGTCTTAGTTGTGTCATATGGGATCTGGTTCCCTGACCAGGGATCCAGCCTGGGCTCCTGCATTGGAAGAATAGAGTCTTAGCCACTGAACCACCCAGGGAAGTCCCAATATTTTATATTTGTAGCCTTTCTGTACTACGCTCTGAGAGAGTTTCTTAATGTTGTTTTCCACCTTTATTTTGAGAGTATTTTAAAAACATTCTATTAAAAATTTTTCAAGAAAACAGAATGGAAGTTACTCAAAAAAACAATTATCCTATATTCCAGAAATTTAACTTCTAGTATATACTCAAAATAACTGAAGCAAGGTCTTGATAAATATTTGTGTATCCATGTTCACAGCAGCCTTATTCACAACAACCAATTGCTGAAAGCAACCCAAGGATTCACTGATGGATAAATGAATAAGCAAGTGGTAGTATAGGCATACAATAGAGTATTACTCAGCCTTAAAAAGGAAGAAAATTCTGACCTGTGCCACAACATGTTTGAGCCTTGAGAACATTATACCAAGTAACCAGATGCCAAAAGGCAAATACTGTATGATTCCACTTCTAGGAGAGAGCCAGAGTAGTCAAATTTAGAGAGACAGAAAGTAGAATGGTAGTTGCTGGGGACCGGGGACAGAATGGAGAATTATTCCTTAATAGGAACAGTAAATAATGCTGCAGATACTTCAATTTTGCCAAACAAAAAGAGTTCTAGAGATAGGTGGATGGTAGTAGTAGTTGTCCAACAATTTGACTTGATGCCACTGAACAGTACACTTAGAAATGGTTAAGATGGTAAATTTTGTGTTATGTGTGTTTCCACAAAAACGTTTTCTGAGAGCTCTTCTATTCTCTGATTGTTTACAAAGTGTCTTGGGCTTGTGGCATGAGTTAAAAATCTTATCTTTCTCGGGAATGTTCTTCTCCTGGTGAAGTATTTGTGTGTGTGTGTGTGTGTGTGTGTGTGTTTAAATACCTTTTTCTGTTTCTAATAGTATCTCTAGAACTCAGGGTTTCTTTACTCCTAATTTGTTTGTTTTGGTATCTGTCTTTGATGTTGAGACTGTTTCTCAAACCCCAGGCAGTACTCAGCTTTCTCTTCATATCTGACTGATGCAATGGAGAGTTGAGTGGAGGTCATCTGTGTGAGGAGGGACTCTGTGATGGGCAGTTTCACTGTAGAGTCAGGGGATACTAGAGCAGCCTCTTTAATTGGGAATCTCAAAACATCCATCTCTGGAGGTCTTACTTCTGGGGCTCTTTCTTCAGAATCTCAAGAGCAAAGTTTAACTGCCTTCCAGGGTTTTGAGAATGAGTAGAAGTGTACAAGAATTCCACCACTTTGTAAATAGTCTCCTGATTGCTTCCATATTTTTCAACCCCATTTCTCCACTTCCCTCTTGGTTCCTTCCCAACTTAGTTCCCTCAATCGAGAATCTCTTTGGTTCAGTTTCTTTAGAGAAAAAACTTCGCACCTCAGGTCTAGGAGGCAAGGATGAGAAAAAAACGAAGATTCCGTTATCTTGTGTACACTTTTAAACAGTCCTTCTCTTTCAGCCTTGAGACCTGCTCTTACTTCCTGTGTATTTGGTAACTTCATTTCCTGGGCTTTCCCACAGTTCCATGGGATGGGGACTGGCTTCCTTCTCTCTTTCTTCCGCTGGGATTTCTTTAGTTCTACTAGTCACTTACCACCTCTCTATCTACTTGGTAATCTACCTGGGCTCCTGCACTGTTATTTTTATCCTTGTGGTCTTACAATAAAAATTTTCCTCTACTGTCATTTTTATAGAGTTTGAAGAGGAAGGGGAGAAAAAGAGGCAAGGCTCATCTGTTTAATTAGGAGTCACAACTGTTGACTTAAAAAAAAGGTCCACACAATGAGAGAAATGTCATGCTTGCTCTGACTCATCAACTTAGGTTGATCACACCCCATTTCGCAGAAACTGGGCACCTTCATTCAAATCGTGAGTCAAACTTACAAAATAAGCCATGCATTTGAGTGACCAACAGATCGTGTGGCATCTGCAATGACAGATCCTGCTGAGTTAGGAGTCTGCCCTGAAGGTTTTGTCCTGCTTAATTAGCTTTCCTTCTCTTTATCCTCAGTCCAAAACTTCTGTATGTAGTAAAATGTTTTCTAGGGTATGGCTGGCTATATACACATAAATTTTTTGCTTACGTTGCTAATATGTCAGCATCGTTGGAGGCAACATTTTGTGGCAGAAACCATTAATTTTCTAGCCAGCATCTGTCCTCTACATTTTAATCAACAGAACTCCAATTTTGTTTAAGGCAGTAGCTCCATCTCCCAGTCTTCTTTGCAGCTAAGAAAGTTCTGATCAATGAGATGAATGGGACTTCTGGGAAAGCTATTTTAAATGGAATTCATTCAAGTGGCAGCCTTTGCTCTTCCTCTGATTCTTCCAAGACCATGGGCAGGGGGCTGAGGCTGGAGCAGATGTCTTACTGCCATTAGTCAACCAACATGAGGGTCCAAGCCACACAATAAAGACAGCTGAAGGCACTGTGGAAGCTACCAGGTTAGATATGATTGGCTTGAAAGTGAAACAAGTCAAAGTGTTAGTCACTCAGTCATGTCTGACTCTGCAACTCCATGGACTGTAGCCTGCCAGGTCCTCTGTCCATGGGACTCTCCAGGCAAGAATACTGGAGTGGGCTGCCATGCTCTCCTCTAGGGGATCTTCCTGACCCAGGAATCGAACCCAAGTCTTCTGCGTTGCAGGAGGATTCTTTACCATTTGAGCCCCCAGGGAAGCCTCTGAATTTCTTGTTCTATGAGAAGATAAAACCTTTATATATATTTAAATTGCTTCTTAGTCACATTTCCAGTTACTTGCAACTGAATGCAGCCCACAATGACACAGATTCCCTCCCTATCTTTAAATATCTTTTGCTCTGAGTCTCAGTGCTCAGTTATGTGTTCAGAGGAGAGTAAGGTCTATGTTGACCAGATGTTGCTGGTGCCCTGAAAATCACTTCTCTGTGCTCACCATTTCTTGGAAACTCCAGCCTGGTTTCCATCTGGCCAGCACCTTTGAGTCTGTCTGAGGGCCTCCTCCAGCCACTAGGGCCTGCTCTGTTTACGCACGGGGCAGCCTGGAAAATATTCCAGGGAATTAATGTTCCTCTCCTCCTTACATCCAAGAGCAGCCTTCACCCAATGCCTGAAGGGGTCGGTATATCAATACCCCGGCTCTGGAGCTTTCCTGGTGGTTCAGCGGTCAAGAATCCACTTGCCAATGAGGGGGAAAGGGGTTCGATCCCTGACTGGGGAAGATCCTACATGCCGAAGAGCAGCTAAGCCCATATACCACAGCTATTGAGCCTGCGCTCTAGAGCCCGTGTTCCACAATGAGCAGCTCCCATAGTGAGAATCCTGCACACCACACCTAGAAAGGAGCCCCTGCTCACCCCAACTAGCGAAAAAGCCCGTGCAGCAGCGAAGACCCAGAACAGCCAAAAACAAAGAAATAAATGAACAAATAAAACACACCAGCTCCCTTGCTTCTCTGGCAGGTAACTATGAGTCAGGTCTATGCTGACTGCCAGGGCTCCCCTGGGATCCTGGCGGGCAAGATCAAACCACACTTGCCTGCAGTAACCAGTGACTTGTAGCACATAATTTAGCAGCTTCCTTCCTTCCATTTCCTGTCTCATGCCCCACTCTCCTACCTTCCAAAGAAACTACCCACACTAGAATCTCAGTCTCAGGGTCTGCTCCTGGGGGAACCCAAACCAAGATAATGGAATTCTTACCCAGCATTGCTTTGAGGTCATGGAAGCTAACTGGGGCCCCGACGTTTTTGTATGCCCCTTTGCATGTACCCAGCTAGTCTGCTGTGAAATTCAGGTCGTGGTTCCTGCTAGTGCAGCACTAAGGGGCCTCTGGCTGGCAGTCTTTTTCGGTGATTCTTTTCCCTCCTCCACAACTCTCTGTGATCCCAATGCCCCATGTTGCCCTGAGAAAGAAGCATCAGTGTGAGGCCTGGGTTGGTGGACCTTCTGAGCGGGTTGTTGTGGGCAGCCGAGAGGATTGGCCATGAAATGCCAAAGTTAGGAGAGGACGTCAACCCTAGCTCTGTAGTTTACAGGTGAACAAAAATGCTCTCAGTCTCCGGTGAGCTAGGCGTGATTCATCCTAGGTCCTTCTCTGGTTCTCCTACTCAATGAGGCTCATCTCAGAAGAGAATGTGTGTTCCAAGTAACCTGTGCTGTGACCTGAGTTTGCAGTATTCAGAATAAGGAGTCTATTTGAGGAACATGGTTAGATCACAGGTCTTTCTTCCCTCCTCTCAAAGCTCTGATTTAACGTATTCTGCCTAAGGTGGGAGGGAGGCTCAAGAGGGAGGGGACATATCATATTTATAGTGGATTTGTGTTGTTGTACAGCAGAAACTAACCCAACATTGTGAAGCAATCACTCTCCAAAAAAATAAAGTATTCTGCCCCACTGACAGAGATGGATGGGTTTAGAAATTAGTGAGACCCAAAGTTTTGGCATCAGATGCAATGAAACCCACAGCTGGTCTAGAATATTCCATACTGTATGAAGACAAACTTGTTCCCTTAGACCAAGTCTCAGCAGACTACTGCCCAGAAGCCAAACTGGGCTCAGGGCCTATTTTTGTAAGTAAAGTTTCACTGGCCACAGCCACACCCATTTGTTTACATGATGGCTATGGCTTCAGTACTGTGTGGATCTAGGGGACTAGTTGTGACAGAGGCAATGTGAACTGCAAACCTTATATATTTACTGTCTGCACCTTACAGAAAAAGTGTGCCGACCCCTGCACTAGGCAACCTCCAGTCTCCCACTCAAAACTGCCCCATCAAGGGGCACACCTGCCATATCTCCTTCTATTTATTTAAAATATAATTTTAATTAACTAACTTCTTTTCTTTTTTTTTCTTCTAACTTATTTAAATACCAAAAACATTTTGAATTGGGGTTAACACTGTTGTGATAGTTTCAGGTGAACAGTGAAGGGACTCAGCCATACATGTACATGTGTCCATTCTCCCCTAAAACCCCTCCCGTCTGGACTGGCACACAGCATTGAGCAGAGTTCCCTGTTTGACACAATAGGTCTTTGTTGGTCATCCATTTGAAATATAACAGTGTGTAACCGACCTTCCCAAAGTCCTTGACCATCCCTCCCCACTGCTCCCCTCTCCCCCTCAACCATGAGTTCGTTTTCTAAGCCTGTGAATCTCTTTCTGTTTTGTAAGTTCATCCGTGCCATTTCTTTTTGGATTCCAGATGTAAGGGATGTCATCTGATAGTCGCTATTTGGCTGTGCCTGGTTTTCCTTGTGGCTCTTTGTTCCTGCATGTGAGCTTCTTCAGTTGCACAGGCTTAGCTGCCCCAAGGCACATGGGATCTTATTTCCCTGACTGGGGATCAAACCGGCATCCTCTGTATAGTAGGGCAGAGTCTTAACCACTGGGCTGCCAGGGAGGTCCTAGGCAACACCTCCTTCTGCCTTAACCTCCCCCCCCCCGCTCCCCATCACACCTCAATTCCTGGAATAGTGCTACTGCAACTTTAATGTTTAATGCCAATCAGTTGTTGGAAATAACAGGCCCTGATTCAATAATTCTAGGATCTCACTAGACTGTGTTTCTAGCCAGTTCTGGGGGTATGCTACTGCGGCTGCTCTGAGAACCAACCTTTGAGGAGTAACATTCGAGAAGACTGGGTTTGTCTCACAAAACCAGCAACTTTATCACTGTTTCTCACAGTTTGGCACTGCCAGGAAATAACAGCCCCTCTCTCACTCTTTCCCTTCCGTCACACACACACACAAACACACACACACACACACACACACCCCTTTATTCCAGGAATATGGCGTCGCTGTCTCCCCTTTCCCGTGAACTCTGGTTTTCAGTCCGAGCAGCCGTTTCAAGAGTTAAAGAGCTGTGAGGATGACAGAAGGAGAGGCGCCAGAACTCTAACGAGTCTCTCTTTTTATATTTAGTTTGCTATTAGATAATGCTCGACACCTGTTCTCTAGACAGCTCTGTTTTTAATCTCTTCGATTTCACTTTCTTGGCCACGTGGCCACACAGACATGTTGCACTGCATGAGTAATGCAACGAGAGCCAAACAAAATAGCTGTTTCTTTGGAATCAGAAGCACGACCAGGGACTAAAAACAGCTGAGGCTGGGTTTGGGCCCACGGTGAGGTGCCAGTGGAGAAAACAGCTCTGCGCCTGGGGTTGGGCCCCCATCACTTGGCTCTGGGTGGCTTTCCTTTCCAGACTCGAAGCTCCAGGGAGTCTGACATGCGTGTCCCACCCTCAGGATGAAAAGGGGAAAGATGACTAGGAAACTCTTTTTTGCTGTGCTTTAATCAGAGAGCAGGCAGACAAGTTTTCCAGAAGTCATCTGAATATTTCTAATTTTGATCGAATTATTTCATTTGTGTGAAGTTGCCCAAAACATGCAGTTTCAGCCTTAGGAGTCCTGAGATCTTTTCCCAGAAGCTACCAGAGAAACAGAAAGAGTGAACCCATTGAAAAACCTTTCTCCTGGGATCCCTAGGCTTTATTATCTGTTTGGCTGTGGCTGCAGCTGACCGACAGATGTGTGGATTTAAGTCATGTTACATTTGTAGGTGGGCTGTTGTTCAGTCTCTCAGTTGTGTCTGACTCTTTGCAACCCCATGGACTGGAGCACGCCAGGCTTCCTGTCCATCACCAACTCCCGGAGCTTGCTCAAACTCATGTCCATGGAGTCGGTGATGCCATCCAACCACCTCATCCTTTGTTGCCCCCTTCTCCTCCTGCCTTCAATTTTTCCCAGCATTAACCCCATGGACTGGAGCACGCCAGGCTTCCTGTCCATCACCAACTCCCGGAGCTTGCTCAAACTCATGTCCATGGAGTCGGTGATGCCATCCAACCACCTCATCCTTTGTTGCCCCCTTCTCCTCCTGCCTTCAATTTTTCCCAGCATCAGGGTCTTTTCCAATGAGTCGGTTCTTCGCATCAGGTGGCCCGAGTATTAGAGCTTCAGCTTCAGCGTCAGTCTCTCCAATCAATATTCAGGACTGATTTCCTTTAGGGTTGACTCACTCGGTCTCCTTGCTGTCCAAGGACTGCAACACCTGTAGATGGGCAGCCCACGCCTAAATGTCAACCATTCAGGGGTGGGGGGTAATAGGGAGCCAAAGCTCAGAGATCTAGCTATGGGGACAGACTTGACAGTGTGACATAAGGAACCACCAGAGGGTCACGTCTTTTTTGAGATAATGAGGACTGATATTGTGAAGAGTGTGCTTGGCTTAGAGACTGTCTTCTTTCTGAACACTATGCTGAGCCCAAACTTCTCCGAAGTCTAACATGAATAGAAGCTTGTCCTGGGTATTAACAGAAAACTGTAGTGAGTCATTTTTTTTAAGACTGTCATTTAGCATATATCCTTAAATTAGGACTTTCCTATTTTAATGTTCCTGAAACATGTGGCAACTTATTTTTCACTCACAAAATGAAAATGCAGTCTTGGGTGACTGAGTCAGAGTTTATAATGTTAGATTTTACTTTTTATTATAGTTGATTTACAATGTTGTGTTAATTTCTGGTGTATAGCAAAATGATTCAGTTATACATTCACACACATATGTTTATATATATATATATATGTATTCCTTTTTATATTCTTTTCCATTATAGTTTATTACAGGATATTGACTATAGTTCCCAGTGTTATACAGCAAAACATTATTGTTTTTCTATTTTATATGTAGTATAGTATACTTTGTATCTGTTAATGTCAGACTCCTAATTTATCAAGGGTTGATTTTATCTTAATTTTTTGGTGTTACATTTTGAGCAGAGGCAAACCCACACTGAAATGCTCCTGGGAGGGGTCACACTTGAGGGCACAGATCTGTGTGGTCAAAAATGAGACCACTGAGCTGCAAGGAGCTGTGGAAACACAGCAGGTGATGAGCCCGTGCCTTGGTATCTGAATGTCGACTTGTTACCAATAGGTAGACTCTGCATCTTTGCTATCGGCATGGCAACCAGAACAAGAGGGCTGGTTCCTGAGTTGGCTCCAGGTGAGGGCACTGGAGCAACAGTTAGAACTGGACATGGAACAACAGACTGGTTCCAAATAGGAAAAGGAGTACGTCTAGGCTTATACTGTCACCCTGCTTATTTAACTTATATGCAGAGTACATCATGAGAAACGCTGGGCTGGATGAAGCACCAGCTGGAATCAAGATTGCTGGGAGAAATATCAATAACCTCAGATATGCAGATGACACCACCCTTATGGCAGAAAGTGAAGAGGAGCTAAAAAGCCTCTTGATGAAAGTGAAAGAGGAAAGTGAAAAAGTTGGCTTAAAGCTCAACATCTAGAAAATGAAGATCGTGGCATCTGGTCCCATCACTTCATGGGAAATCGATGGGGAAACAGTGGAAACGGTGTCAGACTTTATTTTTTTGGGCTCCAAAATCACTGCAGATGGTGACTGCAGCCATGAAATTAAAAGATGCTTACTCCTTGGAAGAAAAGTTATGACCAACCTAGATAGCATATTCAAAAGCAGAGACATTACTTTGCCGACTAAGGTCTGTCTAGTCAAGGCTATGGTTTTTCCTGTGGCCATGTATGGATGTGAGAGTTGGACTGGAAAGAAAGCTGAGTGCTGAAGAATTGATGCTTTTGGACTGTGGTGTTGGAGAAGACTCTTGGGAGTCCCTTGGACTGCAAGGAGATCCAACCAATCCATTCTGAAGGAGATCAGCCCTGGGATTTCTTTGGAAGGAATGATGCTGAAGCTGAAACTCCAGTACTTTGGCCACCTCATGCGAAGAGTTGACTCATTGGAAAAGACTCTGATACTGGGAGGGATTAGGGGCAGAAGGAGAAGGGGACTCCAGAGGATGAGATGGCTGGATGGCATCACAAACTCGATGGATGTGAGTCTAAGTGAACTCCAGGAGTTGGTGATGTACAGGGAGGCTTGGCGTGCTGCGATTCATGGGGTCGCAAAGAGTCGGACACGACTGAGTGACTGAACTGAACTGAACTGAACTGAAGGGCACTGGATGATGCCGAGTGCCCTGGTGCTTGGCCCTTCAGTCCCAGCCATGCTCCCACCCTTGGGCTGTGCTGGGAACACAGACGACAGGAGCCCGTCCAAGGACCTCAGCAGAAACCCCCCACAGGCTCTCTTGATCCCTGGGCCTTCTCTTCAGGGTCCCTGAGCCTTTAGCCCTGACTCTACACTCCAGCTGGAGACCCCTGCTCTGGGCCTTCTTTTTCCCCTCACCTGGGCTACTAGCCTTGACTCTCTTCAGACAAAACACCCAGCTGCAGGTTCAGCAACTGGGTGATGAGAGAAGTGGAGATGCGTCTAGAATCAGGCTGTCCTCCAGTACTGCTGACTGAATACTGTTTTCCAGGACTGTGTATAAAGGGCTTGCAACTTAGCCCCAGAAGCACTAGGTATGTTATTCTCTGCTATGGGGTCAGTAAGAGTCGGACACGACTGAGCGACTTCACTTTCACTTTTCACTTTCATGCACTGGAGAAGGAAATGGCAACCCACTCCAGTATTCTTCCCTAGAGAATCCCAGGGACAGAGGAGCCTGGTGGGCTACTGTCTATGGGGTCGCACAGAGTCGGACACGACTGACGCGACTTAGCAGCAGCAGCAGCAAACCTATACTAGTTTATGCCATAGAGGGAGCTCAGTTATTCTTTTTTTTAAAATAACTTTATTTATGTATTTATTTTTGGCCGTGCTGGATCTTCGTTGCTGTGTGGGTTTTTCTCTAGGAGCAGACAGGAGGGCTACTCTCTGGTTGACATGCATGAGCTTCTCATTCCAGTTGCTTCTGTTGTTGCAGAGCACAGGCTCCAGGGAGGTTGGGTTTCACTAGCTGCGTCCTGCCATCTCCAGAGTGTGGGCTCAGTAGTTGTGGCACTGGGGCCCAGTTGCTCCGAGACACGTGGGATCTTCCCAGACTAGAGATCGAACCAGTGTTTCCAGCATTGGTAAGGTGGATTCTTTATCACTGAGCCACTAGGGAAGGAGTTTTGGCATTTGAAGGTGTGGGGACTTCCCTGGTGGCTCAGATGGTAAAGAATCCACTTGCAATACAGGAGACCTGGGTTCAGTCCCTGGGTTGGGAAGATCCCCTGGAGGAGGGCTTGGCAATCCAATCCTGGGTTGCCTGAAGAATCCCCATGGGTAGAGGAGTCTGGTGGGCTACAATCCATGGGGTCACAAAGAGTTGGACATGATCGAGTGACTAAACACACACAACCAGGGAAGCCCCAAGTTCAGTTATTCTTAATGAGTCTATTAAAAAATCACACTGCCCTGGGGTTATGCTATTGTAAAGGATAGGCCTCTGTCTCAGGAAGTGGAAACTATAGGCTGTGTCTTTGTGCATCACATCTCACACAAACACAACATTTGTACAGTGGACTCTAGGCCTGCTACTACTACTACTAAGTCGCTTCAGTCGTGTCCGACTCTGTGCGACCCCATAGACAGCAGCCCACCGGGCTCCCCCGTCCCTGGGATTCTCCAGGCAAGAACACTGGAGTGGGTTGCCATTTATTGGTCAGAGTTCTCAAGTAAAACAGAATCAATGGAATTATATAGAGATTTATTATAAGGAATGGGTTTCCTGGGTGTCTCAGTGGATAAAGAATCTGCCTGCAATGCAGGGTACCTGGGTTCGGTCCACAAGTGGGGAACGTCCCCTGGAGAAGGGAATAGTTAAGCACTCCAGTATTCTTGCCTGGAGAATCCCATGGATAGGGGAGCTTGGTGGGCTACAGTCCACGGGGTCGCAAAGAGTCGGACACCAATTAAGTGACTGAGCACACTTGAATTATGAGGAATTGGCTTGTGGGATTCTGGAGGCTGAGGAGCACTGAGATCTGCAGTCAGCAAGCTGGAGGCTCAGGAGAGCCAAGAGTATGGACCTGGTCCTCATATGAATCTGAAGGCAGTGAAGTGATGCCCCAGCTTGGAGACAGCCAGGCTGTCACCCTTGTGCTGTTCTTAGCCTCTCAGTCATGTCTGACTCTGCGATTCCACAAATGGTAGCCCATAAAGCTCTTCCATCCATGGATTCTCCAGGCAAGAATACTAGAGTGGGTTGCCATTTCCCCCTCCAGGGATCTTCCTGACCCAGGGATCGAACCTGCATCTCCTGTGTCTCTTGGCACTGCAAGGGGGTTCTTTACCTGCTGGGCCATCAGGAAAGCTCCTGAATTAGCCATAGGTGTACATATGTCCTCTCCCTCCCTCTTGAATCTCCCTTCCACCCCCCAACCTTTCTCACCCCTCTAGGTTGTTACAGAGCCCCTGTTTGAGTTCCCTGAGTCATACAGCAAATTTCCTATATACCCACAATATCCTCTGTGTACTCTGTGAATCTTCCCTGAGAGTTTTGCCAGGGAAGTTACAGAGAGGATACTGATTGCTCTGGTTTGGATTAACTATTCAACCCTGAAAAACTCACATCCCTGAAAAACTCACCTCCCTGAAAAAGTCCACAAGGATAGGACCAGCCTGGGTCACCAACCTGTCCCTGTGATGGGGAAAGTAGCATTCCTACATCAGAGCATGGAATCTGCTGGAATCCACAGAACTGCAAATTCAGGAGGTCAGTGACACTGATCTGAGACCTTGTAGTTTTATTTTATGTGTCAGTCACTCAGCCATGTTCGAGTCTTTGCAACCCCATGGACTGCAGCCCACCAGGTTCCTCTGTCCATGGAACTCTCCAGGCAAGAACACTGGAGTGGGTTGCCATTTCCTTCTCCAGGAGATCTTCCCCACCCAGGGATCAGACCCAGGTCTTCTGTATTGCAGGTGGATTTTTTTTTTTTTTACTCTTTGAGACATCAGGGAAGCCCAGTTTTATTTTAATGTTCTCTAACTGAAATTGAGTGTTCCCTTTAATGCAAACATAGACCAGTATTATTAACAGTGCTTCCAGCCTTGAAACCAGTGGACATTCCAGATCTATTTTGTATCATATAACAGTTAAAGCAGACATCTCAGAATATCATGTGTTTATCCAAAAGGGTTGCAATTATAGTCTCAACCCAGACCTTGTTAGTTAATGCATTAATAAAGAAATATAAATATATCACGGGCTGAAATCTTTTTGACAGCCATCTTTCAGTATAATTGGTTCCTTTTGTAACCTCATGTGTCTTATTTTATAAATTTAAAAACTTTTTTCCAAGGCTGGGTCCATAGGCAACCCAGGGATTGAAGCCAGGTCTCCCACACTGCAGGCAGATTCTTTACCAGCTGAGCCACCAGAGAAGCCCAAGAATACTGGACTGGGTAACCTATCCCTTCTCCAGGGAATCTTCCCAACCCAGGAATCGAACCAGGATTTCCTGCATTGCAGATGGATTCTTTCCCAGCTGAGCTACCAGGGAAGCCCCCATCGACAGGTTTCACCAGCCAGTCAAAGGGGTCCTTGCCAGGGACTGACTGACTCACGTGGGGGAGAGGGGATACGGTCTTGCCTACACAGAAGCCTCAGGCACACAGGACACAGGAGCTGATGCCCCTTCTCCTGCTGGCTGGATGTAAGCGTTTGTGCCTTGATTTGTACCTAACTGTCCTTATTGCTGAAGTTTTTGCTGAAGTGTGTGCTCAGTCGTGTCTGACTCTTTGCGATCCTATGGACTATAGCCCGCTAGGCTCCTCTGTTCATGGGATTCTTCAGACAAGAATACTGAAGTAGGTTGCCATTTCCTACTCCAGGAGATTTTCCTGACCTGGGGATCAAACCCATGTCCCTTGCATCTCCTGCGTTGGCAGGCAGATTCTTTACCACTGTGCCAAAACTATCCTTATAGGGAAACTGTAACCAAGCAGGATCCTATGGGGCCTTCCTGGGACAGACACTTTCATGTCCTCCCCTTGCCTCTTGTGTGTAGAAAACTTCAGCCAAAGAACAAATTAGAGAAGTGAGAAAATGCAGAAGCAAAACAGAATAGTCAAGCAAGACAAAATAATAATAGTTTTGCCATTAAACAAAATTAAGGACATTTAATTCCTCTTCCAAGGGCTAGAAATAATATCCTGAGCCATATCCTTTTTTCTCAGTTACTGAAACCCCTTCATGAAACTTAACATCATGATGTTAACTACGTGTTGACCAGGCTGTAGCCGTGACATGAGACGCTCCATCGTTCACAACTCTAAGCCCTGGTCTCAAGAAAATGGGAATAAACCACACCTGGAACTGTAGACTAACTGTGCTTCAAATGGGCTTCCCAGGAGACTCAGTGGTAAAGAATCTGCAGGTGACTCCAGTTCAGTCCCTGGGTGGCGCAGATCCCCTGGAGTAGGAAATGGCAACCTGCTCCAGTATTCTTGCCTGGAAAATTCCATGGACAAAGGAGCCTGGCAGGTCATAGTCCATGGGGTTGCAAAGAGTCAGACCCAACTGAGCACACGTGCACATGCTTAAAACAAGCAAGCTGACACTGATCAGACCGCCGGATGACCATTTTCAAGAGGACTGTCTGAGCTGACTGAGCTCTTCTGCGTGCAGTCCTCTCCCTCCTCTTGTGCCTCCTCTTTAAAAGCTCTTGACCCCTGATCTGCAACTGGGGTTCAGTTCTTGGACTTGAGTCTGACTTCTTCCCAGGTTGCTGGCCTCCTGAATAAAGCAACTTTCTTTTCCTACCATCACTTGTCTCTCAAGTCTGGGCTTTTGAGTGGCGAAACAGCCAAACCTGAGTTCGATAACAAACCCATTTTGCATCCACTTCCTGACAAAGCACAGATCTCAGTAGTTGTTGATTGAATGTGTCCTGCTTCCCCCAAACTCTGGGTGTGGGCAGATGAATCCAGGGCTTCCAGTGTATTGGGGGACGCAACAAAGCATGAAGGGCAGGGCTGAGGGCCTCTGACCTGCTCCCTCTTTACCTCATGGTAGAAAACAGAAGCGTGCAGAATTCAAGTGACTCAAGATTACAGCTGGTATTCCTTAATCATTTTGGATGTACAGATGTCTTTCGACCTTTTCTTCCCTGAAAGGTTTCCTCCATTCCTTTCTTCTGGCCCCACCGAGGGATTTACTAAAGCAATGATTGTTTTCCCATTTCCTGCACATGAACAGGGATGGGCATGAAAAAGTACAGCGCTTTGTGAACCCTCCAAAGTCTGGAGAATTGAAAGACACCATGTCCACTTCACTGTGGGTGACTGAGATCCCCTCTTCACCGCAGCCCTGCTGTTGCAGAATGGTGGTTCCCAGCTGGGGCAGTTTTGCCTGCCAGGGGACACTGGACAATGCCTGGAGACATTTTTGGATGGCACAACTAGCCTCTAGAGGGCAGAGGCAGGAATGTCGTTAAACAACACACAATGTGCAGGATAGCCCCACAACAATGAATTCTTAGGACAACCAACTGAAATATCAGTACAACCAACAATTGAGAAACCATTTCAGAATGGTCACCAAATCTTTCCTGGCCATTTGAAGAGGCATCTACTAAAGCATCGGAAAAATTAAATAAAACCAAAGCAGGGACAAATTTGTTGTCTTGAGAAAAAGAACAGTTTAGCGGGTTACAGTGGGACCCTTAGAGAAACTACATTTCTTAGAGAAAGAGAATGGCATTCAGGGTAAAAACGAAGCAGAGACCTTATCTTCCTTCCTATGACTTACTCTCTTGAAGTCATTTATGCAATTCCAGAGCTCCTATGGTTCGCCTTGACTGGGTATCATCTATCTAGCTAGCTATCATCTATCTATCTTTATTATTGGGCTTCCCTGGTAGCTCAGCTGGTAAAGAATCCATCTGCCAAACAAGAGACCCTGGCTCAATCCCTGGGTTGGAAGATCCCCTGGAGAAGGGAACGGCTACCCACTCCAGTATTTTGGCCAGGACAATTCCATGGACTGTATAGTTCATGGGTCGCAAAAGTTGGACATAAGTGAGCAACTTTCTCTTTCATCTTTACTATTATCTTATATACCCTTTGGGCTTCCCAGGTAGAACTAGTGGTAAAGAATCTGCTTGCCAATGCAGAAAACTTAAGAGACTGGAGTTCAATCTCTGTATCAGAAAGATTCCCTGGAGGAGGGCGTGGCAACCCACCCTGGTATTCTTGCCCAGAAAATCCCATGGACAGAGGAGCCAGGCAGGCTACTGCCATAGGGTCACATAGAGTTGGGCACAACTGAAGTATCTTAGCACACACACATCATCTGCCAGCTAGCTAATGTGTCAAGAACAAATTGCTCCAACTTTGGTGAAATGGAATGACATCCTTTCCCTTTGGGCCAAAACACAGGAGTTCCTATTTCCATTGCTGCTGCTGGGATCTGGCTATGGATTTCTGATTCTAATCTGCAGTGGCTGAAAGGACCCGCTAACTCAGACCTTTGCCTGTGAACTCTTCAGAACTTGGGAGACCTTTCTCCCTACTGTTAAGGATGGAACAGCCCGTGAAGCCCCACGTCCTGGCCGCTCACATCCTCTCCCATACTGAGCTGGCAGCCCCTAGGGATACTCCCAGGCCAGAGGAGGGATCCTTTCAACTCATGTTACATTAAAACTAAACAATACTAACATCTGAGACAGATTCTGGGCGAAGAACTTTTGCTGTTTTCTCTCATGTTTCATTATTGTGAAAGGAAAGTCTTGCCCCGTTGCTTCTCCCATGTGCCCACGGGCGGCCTTTGATGTTGATTTCATCTGATGTAATCAGGTAGACAGGAGACGGGGGCGGGGCCACCTAGAAGCAGGACGCTGTTGTCTGCCCTGTGGCTCCTCGTAGCAGGGGAGAACTCCAGCTGCTCAGGTGGGCTGACGGATGACTGATCCTCCCTTCCCAGGTGCTGCCCTGACAGTGGGTGGTTCAGCTTGCATGTTTCAACTTGTGTATGTGGACGAAAGGAGGAAGGAGGTGTTTGAAGAAGGACTGATGCTGAAGCTGAAACTCCACTACTTTGGCCACCTGATGCGAAGAGCTGACTCCTTTGAATAGACCCTGATGCTGGGAATGATTGAAGGCGGGAGGAGAAAGGGACGGCAGAGGTGGACTGGGTGGACTCCGGGAGTTGGTGATGGACAGGGGGGCCTGGCGTGCTGCGGTTCATGGGGCTGCAAAGAGTTGGGCACAACTGAGCGACTGAACTGAGCAGGGGAGGGAGGGGAGATAGGAGCATGAAGGTGAAGGGCTACCACACCCCCACTCGGCACTACTGGATAATTTAAGGTCTCTTAGAGGGTGGGGCGGAGAAGGCAATGGCACCCATTTCAGTATTCTTGCCTGGAGAACCCCATGGACCCAGGAGCCAGGTGGGCTATGGTCCATAGGGTGGAAAAGAGGTGAACTCCACTGAAGCAACTTAGCTCACATGCGTGCACACCACAGAAGGTGGGGCTAGGGCAAGAGGCCAAGAGAGGCAAATCCAGGAGAGACCACGTGAGGCGGTAGCACATCCAGATGACAGAGCTGGCGGGGAGGAGCTAGACTCTGTCCTCCCCCCATCGCTCCAGTGGCTTCAAGCCCTGGGGGTTCAGGGTCTCCCAGCTGAATTAGCCAAGCTCTGGACTTGGGGAGAGGACAGATGTGAAGGAGGCCCAGTACAGAGACCAGAGGGAGATCTGAGTGGAATTATTCTTGTGCAGAAGTGAAACACCCCCAGGGAGATCCTAGGGCAAGGTTGGGGTGGGGGCTGCTGTTCTGCAGTCAGGTGAAGGAGTTGGTATGAGCATCACTATGACTAAGTACGCACTCAGACTGACACTGGGGACATGCAGGTGTGCAACAGCTCATCCTGTCCTGGGGCTGACCCGTAGGATGGGGGAACTCGCAGGACAGTGATTGGAGTGTAGTATATGGGTATAGGAGTCAACAGAGCCCAGAAAGCAGAATACAAAGTAGATTCAACTAATACCATTGTCTTAGTCTGTTCACGCTGCTAGAACAAACTACCATAGACTATGTATGTTAGTCGCTCAGTCGTGACCAACTCTTTGTGACTCCATGGACTGTAGCCCACCGGGCTCCTCTGTCCATGGAATTCTCCAGGCAAGAATACTGGAGTGGGTTGTCATTCCCTTCTCCAGGGACCATAGACTGGGTGGCTTATAAATGACAGAATTCTATCTCTCACAGTTCTCTAGGCTGGGAAGTCCAAGATCAATGTGCTGGAAGATTTGGTGTCTGGTGAGAGCCTCCCGGTTCAAAGGCAGCAGACTTCTCACTATGTCCTCATGTGGTGGAAGGGATGATGGAGCTCCTGGGGTCTCTATTATAAGGGCACTAATCTCATCATAAGGACCCCACCCTCAAGCCTTAATCACCTCCCAAAGGCTTCACTTTTTAATGCTATCACAAAAGGGTTAGGATTTAACAACAAATAGACATTCAGTCCATAACAAGCATGATTAAAGGTGTCACTTCCTTCTGAAGGGTTTCATTTTGCTCTGGCCCCCAAACCTTTGAAACCTCCTTAATTTGAGGAAGCCTATTTGTAAAAGCATGGCATGAAGTTTATGCTGAAAACTGGAGATGGATTTGGGGCTGCAGGAATTTCTGCACCTTTGGAGACAAAAGACAGTGTGGGGCACCTGCAATTGATTGTGAACTTTGGACTATAAATGTCCTTTCATTTATTTATTTGTTTATTGAACGTTTGTGTGTCATGCACCTATTATAGATTAAGTCTGGGGAAGCAGACCTGACCACAGTCTAGTTCCTACCTTCAAACAGCACAGAGCCCTGTGGGCTAAACGGGTGCCTATGGCTGAGCTTGGATTGTAAATCCAACATATAACATGCCTTGTTCTTCCTTTCTACACTTCTGTATTTTCAGGGAAACCTGTGTTCCTTGCAGATGGGGACACATTCAGTGTATTTCTATGTCCACATTGCTGCAAACAGCATCATCTCCTTTTTTATGTAAATAGCCTTATTTCTATGTGCTCAGAACACATATTATGGGGACACACAGTAGACGCTCTATAAATGTGTAAATTCAGTTGAGACAGAAACTCTGCATATGGGTTCTTTCTTACAGTATTATTTATTTATTTTTACTTTTGGCTGCACTGGGTCTTTGTTGCTGTGCGTGGGCTTCCTGTAGTTGCAGTGGGTGGGGGCTACTCTCCAGCTGTTGCTTGCAGGCTCAGTAGCTGTGGTGCATGGGTTTAGTTGCCCCATGGCATGTGGGATCTTCCTGGACCAGGGATCAAACTTGTGTCCCCTGCATTGGCAGGCGGATTCTGATCCACTGAGCTACCAGGGAAACCCTGCATATGGGTTCTGAAAAGAGGCAGTAAATCAAGAGGTGAATTTCCCCCACTCCTCTGGTTCTAGGAGGACCAACTGTCTTCATGGAGTTGAACCTCAAACTCAAGTTCAGCTCAGTTCAGTCATTCAGTTGTGTCTGACTCTGTGACCCCATGAACTAACTGTAGCACGCCAGGCCTCCCTGTCCATCACCAACTCCCAGAGTCTACCCAAACACATGTCCATCGAGTTGGTGATGCCATCCAGCCATCTCATCCTCTGTTGCCCCCTTCTCCTCCTGCCCTCAATCTTTCCGAGCATCAGGGTCTTTTCCAATGAGTCAGCTCTTCGCATCAGGTGGCCAAAGTATTGAAGTTTCAGCTTCAGCATCAGTCCTTCCAGTGAACACTCAGGACTGATTTCAAGACCACCTGCTAAAACCTCCCATTTTCTGCAGATCTTAGTGCTGAGTCACCTACAACCAGCTGCTGCCCTATCCCTTGAATCAGCTTCAAAACATGACACTGGCAGAAGGCAAACTTTCCAGTTCAGGCCCCAGGAAAATAAAAATAAGTAAATAAGACTGCAGTGCCAGATGGTCTGGAAGGACAGAGCTGGCGTGGAGGATTAACTGGCTGGTTATAAAAGCTGTCATTACAGAGTGTCATCGTTGGTGGGTTATTTATTAGCGCTCCCCTTTAAATACCAAATGTCAAATGTGTTAATGTGCAGAAACCAAGCCTTCCCCTCCCAGCTGCTCCAGTGTCAGGCTGCCAGCTGCATTGTCTCCTTTGCAGGTCCTGCCAGGAGTTCAGCATTCATATGGCACGTTATGCATACCATATTGCACTTAAGAAAGGCCCGATGAGGCCAACTGGGCCTCATAATCAGCCTGTCAATCACTGCACTGTGTTGTACATGCGACTGGGTGCACAAACCTTTGTTCTCAGTTTGAAAGGGCTCTCTTTGAGCCCCATGCACCAGACAGAAACGTACGGTTTATTTCACCAACCATTGCCTGGAATCAGAGGTGTATCTATCAACTCAGTGCTTATGACGGCTTAGGGAATTGCAAAATGCCTGTTATGAGAACTATTTTGCCCATGTGAATGGTACTTCATTTAACCACTGCCCTCAGGCAATCTCTGTGTCTTTCTATCTTCTATCTCCCTCTTTTTTTTTTTTTCAATTAGTATTAGCAATTTTTTCATTGAAATGCAATTGCTTTGCAATGTTGTGTTAGTTTCTGCTGTACAATGAAGTAAATCAGCCATATGCATACCTGTATCCCCTCCTTCTAGGGCCTCCCTCTCACCCCACCCCCATCCCTCCCATCTAGGTCATCACAGAGCACTGGGCTGAACTTCCTGTGCATTATAGCTGGTTCTTGCTGACTATCTATTTTACACATGGTAATGTATATATCTCAATCCCAACCTCCCAACTTGTCCCATCTTCCCCTTCCCTCCTCTGTACATTCTCTACTGTCTTGGAAATAGGTTCATCCATAACATTTTCCACTATTATCTTCATTACCTCCACCATAGTTTGGTCTCAGGTCAAACAACAGGGAGGGAACACAGCCCCACTCATCAACAGAAAATTGGATTAAAGATTTACTGAGCATGCCCCTGCCCATCAGAACAAGACCCAGTTTCCCCCTCAGTCAGTCTCTCCCATCAGGAAGCTATAAGTCTCTTCTCTTTATCCTCAGAGGGCAGACAGAATGAAAACCACAATCACAGAAAACAAATCAAACTGATCATATGGACCACAGCCTTGTCTAACTCAGTGAAACTGGGAGCCATGCCGGGTAGGGCCACCCAAGATGGATGGGTCATGGTGGAGATTTCTGACAAAACATGGTCCACTGGAGAAGGGAATGGCAAACCACTTCAGTATTCTTGCCTTGAGAACACCATGAACAGTACGAAAAGGCAAAAAGATAGGACACTGAAAGATGAACTCCCCAGGTTGGTAGGTGCCCAATATGCTACTGGAAAAGAGTGGAGAAAAAACTCCAGAAAGAATGAAGAGATGGAACCAAAGTGAAAACAATGCCCAGTTGTAGATATGACTAGTAATGGAAGTAAACTCCGATGTTATAAAGAACAATATCGCATAGGAACCTGGAATGTTAGGTCCATGAATCAAGGTAAATCGGAAGCGGCCAAACAGGAGATGGCAAGAGTGAACAATGATGTTTTATGAATCAGTGAATTAAGATGGACTGGAATGGGTGAATTTAACTCAGATGATCATTATATCTACTACTAGGGGCAAGAATCCCTTAGAAGAAATGGAGTACCATCATAGTCAACAAAAGAGTCTGAAAAGCAGTTCTTGGGTGCAGTCTCAACAATGACAATGATGTCTGTTTGTTTCCAAGGGAAACCATTCAATATCACAGTAATCCAAGTTTAATGCTTCCTCAGCATTACCTGTTGGGTAATGTTGAACAGTTCTATGAAGACCTACAAGACCTTCTAGAACTAACACCCAAAAAAGATGTTCTTTTCATTATAGGGGACTGGAATACAGAAGTAGGAAGTCAAGAGATACCTGGAGTAACAGGCAAATTTGGCCTTGGAGTACAAAATGAAGCAGGGCAAAGGCTAACAGAGTTCTGCCAAGAGAAGGCACTGGTCATAGCAAACACCCTCTTCCAACAACACAAGAGAAGACTCTACACATGGACATCATCAGATGGCCAAAACCAAAATAAAATTGATTATATTCTTTGCAGCCAAAGATGGAGAAGCTCTATACAGTCAACAAAAATGAGACCGGGAGCTCAGATCATGAACTCCTTATTGCCAAATTCAGACTTAAATTGAAGAAAGTGCGGAAAACCACTAGAGCATTCAGGAACAACCTAAATAAAATCCCTTATGATTATACAGTAGAAGTGACAAATAGATTCAAGGGGTTTGATCTGATAAACAGAATGCCTGAAGAACTATGGACAGAGGTTCATGTCATTGTACAGGAGGCAGTGATCAAGACCATCTCCAAAAAAAGAAATGCAAAAAGGCAAGATGGCTGTCTGAGGAGACCTTCCAAATAGCTGAGAAAAGAAGAGAAGAAAAAGGCAAAGAAGAAAAGGAAAGATATACCCATTTGAATGCAGAGTTCCAAAGAATAGCAAGGAGAGATAAGAAAGCCTTCCTCAGTGATCAATGCAAAGAAATAGAGGGAAACAATAGAATGGGAAAGACTAGAGATCCCTTCAAGAAAATTAGAGATACCAAGAGAACATTTCATGCAAAGATGGACTCAGTAAAGGACAGAAATGGTATGGACCTGACAGAAACAGAAGATATTAAGAAGAAGTGGCAAGAATACACAGAAGAACTGTACAAAAAAGATCCTCATGACCCAGATAATCATGATGGTGTGATCACTCACCTAGAGCCAGAAATCCTGGAATGTGAAGTCAAGTGGGCCTTAGGAAGTATCACCACGAACAAAGCTAGTGGAGGTGTTTGGTGATGAAATTCCAACTGAGTCATTTCAAACCCTAAAAGATCATGCTGTGAAAGTGCTGCACTTAATATGCCAGCAAATCTGGAAAACTCAGCAGTGGCTGCAGGACTGGAAAAGATCAGTTTTCATTCCAATCCCAAAGAAAGGCAATGCCAAAGAATGTTCAAAATACTGAACAATTGTACTCATCTCACACAGTAGCAAAGTAATGCTCAAAATTCTCCAAGTCAGGTTTCAACAGTATGTGAACCGTGAACTTCCAAATGTTCAAGCTGGTTTTAGAAAAGCCAGAGGAACCAGAGATCAAATTGTCAACATCCGTTGGATCATCAAAAAAACAAGAGGTCCAGAAAAACACCTACTTCTGCTTTATTGATTATGCCAAAGCCTTTGACTGTGTAGATCACAAAAAAACTGTGGAAAATTCTTCAAGAGATGGCAATACCAGACCACCTGACCTGCCTCTTGAGAAATCTGTATGCAGGTCAGGAAGCAACAGTTGAAACCAGACATGGAGCAACAGACTGGTTCCAAATCAGGAAAGGAGTACATCAAGGCTGTATGTTGTCACCCTGCTTATTTAACTTATATGTAGAGTAATCATGAGAAATGCTGGACTGGATGAAGCACAAGCTGGAATCCAGATTGCCAGGAGAAATATCAATAACCTCAGATATGCAGATGACACCACCCTTATGGCAGAAAGTGAAGAGGAACTAAAACCCTCTTGATGAAACTGAAAGAGGAGAGTGAAAAAGTTGGCTTAAAGCTCAACATTCAAAAAACTAAGATCAGGGCATCCAGTCCCATCACTTCATGGCAAATAAATGGGGAAACAGTGGAAACTGTGAGAGACTTTATTTTCTTGGGCTCCAAAATCACTGCAGATGGTGACTGTAGCCATGAAATTAAAAGACGCTTGCTCCTTGAAAGAAAAGCTATGACCAACCTAGACAGCATACTGAAATGCAGAGACATTGCTTTGCCAACAAAAGTCCATCTAGTCAAAGCTATGGTTTTTCCAGTAGTCATGTATGGATGTGAGAGTTGGACTATAAAGAAAACTAAGTGTCAAAGAATTGATGCTTTTGAACTGTGATGTTGGAGAAGATTCTTGAGAGTCCCGTGGACAGCAAGGAGATCCAACCAGTCCATCCTAAAGGAAATAAGTCCTGAATATTCATTGGAAGGACTGATGCTGAAGTTGAAACTCCCCTACTTTGGCCACCTGATGCAAAGAACTGACTCATTGGAAAAAACCCTGATGCTGGGAAAGATTGAAGACAGGTGGAGGAGGAGACGTCAGGGGATGAGGTGGTTGGATGGCATCACTGACCTGATGAACATGAGTTTGAGCAAGCTCTGGGAGTTGGTGATGGACAGGGAAGCCTAGTGTGCTACAGTCCATGGGGTCACAAAGAGTCAGACATGACTGAGCGACTGAACTGAATTGACTGTACCATTTTTCTAGATTCTACATATTTATGAAAATATACAATATTTTTTTTTCTGATTTACCTCACTCATTATGACAGACTCTAGGTCTTTTCACATCTCTAGAAATGACTATTTTGTTCCTTTTAGTGGCTGAGGAATATTCCATTGTATATATGTACCACATCTTCTTTCCCCCTCTTTTGTATAAAACTTAACCTCAAGTAACCAACTACTGATGCTGGGAAAGACGGAAGGCAAGAGGAGAAGGGGATGACAGATGATGAGATGGTTGGATGGCATCAGCAACTGGATGGAATCACCGACTGGATGGACATGAGTCTGATCCAGGTCCAGGAGTTAGTGATGGACATGGAAGCTGGTGTGTTGCCGTCCATGCAGTCACAAAGACACACGACTGACTGACTGAACAACAGCAGTGCATGTGTGGCTCATTATTCAAGACAAAATTATTTGGGACAGAATGGACTGTGTGGTCAGAGAATAGGGTCTCGGAAAGTTGATGAGTCATGGCGACTGTTGCCCCGTCTTTGGGAGTGGAGTTGCTGTCTGAGGTGTCACCACAGGGTGTCAGAAGTTAAAAAGGACTGTGCCAGACTTCCCTGCTTGTCCAGTGGTTAGGACTTTGAGCTTCCCAATCAAGGGGATGATGGCACAGGTTTGACCCCTGGTCGGAGAAGTAAGGTCCCACATGCCCCACCTTTATTACTGAAAAATCTACTGGAGGATGTTGGTAGCCAGCAAGCCCAATCTGTGATGAGGGATAAGTTGCCATATTGAATTTTATGTATATTGACTTGGAAGCAAAAGGGGGAAATCCAAATGGTCCTACGGACTGGGATGGTGGGGGTGGGAGATGTGTCAGTCTGAGGGGGAGGCAGTTATCAGAAGTGGGTGGGAGGGTATCAGATGCCACCGAAGTCAGGTCAGATGAGGACAGATTGGGAACCAATATGTAGTAACTGGGATGTCACTGGTGACCTTTTCACAATCCACACGAGGAGAGAGATTGAGAAAAGATTTCTAATGTTCTATTTCTAAAGAGGAACTCATGGAACCCAGATCTGTTTTTTTCTACTCAATCTGGTGGCACAATTCTGAGTAAGAAGATGGCATTTGGACTTCTTATTTGTCATTTCTTCCTTTATCCATTCAATATGGAAATGAAATTCCAGTTTTTAGGCTTCCCCTGATGATGGCTTTGAAAATTCTTGTCTTGTCATCTAGAGAGAAGGCGTGAAAACAAGCAAATCATGTCTGGAGGGCAGTATCAGAGCGACAGCATTTCTTGACCCAAGATGATAAGCTGGTGGGACCGCAGGCCTTCTCCTGTGGCTGTTACAATGCTGGGGGCTTCCCCAGGTGGCTATTTTGACATGGCCATTGTGATGGGAGGAACAAAGAGAGTGAAAGGAGGTTATTTTGGGGATTGGCTCACATGGGTCTTCCCTGGTGGCTCAGAGGTTAAAGCATCTGCCTGCAATGTGGGAGACCTGGGTTCTATCCCTGGGTTGGGAAGATCCCCTGGAGAAGCAAATGGCAACCCACTCTAGTATTCTTGCCTGGAGAATCCCATGGATGGAGGAGCCTGGTGGGCTACAGTCCACGGGGTCGCAAAGAGTCGGACACAACAGAGCAACTTCCCTCACTCACTCACTCACATGGCTAGGGAGGCTGAGAGGACGCTGTGCTGAAGACCCAGGAAGGCAGTTGGTAAAACTTCAGTCAATGTCTGAAGACCTGAGAACCAGGAGGGACAGTGACCAAGTGCAGGAAGAGATGGACAACCCAGCTCAAGTAAGGAGTGAATTCTCCCTTCCTTTGCCTTTTTGTCCTATTTAGCCCTCTGGGGATTGCACGGTGCCCACTGCCTTGGGGAAAGTGATCTTTACTCAGTCTTATTATTCTTTAGCTGCTTGATTGTGTCCAACTCTTTTGCTACCCCATGGGTTCCTCTGTTCATGGGATTTCCCAAGGAAGCATACTGGAGTGGGTTGCCATTGATCTAAATGTTACAGAAACACTTTCATAGACACACCCCAAAACAATGTTTTACCAGCACTCTGGGCACTCCTGAGCCCAGCCAAGTTGACACACAAAATTAGTCAAGTTGACTCATTACGTCAATTAAAGCAAAATTATAAACATTTCTCTGTGTGTCACTAAATATAAAATATTTTTATATAGTTCATGAGGAACTGCTTCAGATCCAGTGGTGTACTCTTTCCATTAACTCTAACAATAGTCAACTTTCCTCTATAGAAGGTAGATCTGGGTTTTGGAAAACAGCCAGGAGTAATTCAGAGCCAAGTCTCTGTAGATGGCTTTTGAGACTTGAAGCCAAGTGACTCATGCAAGGTGAGTGACAGTCTTAGGAAGTACTGGTTTTGACTGAGACATGATTTCCTTCCAACACTCCTAAACTGACCCAGGAAAGCAGTTTTGAAGGAGTAAAACATGAGGTGAGCACATAACCACAGTCAAGACAGCCACTCCCAAAATGGTCACTTTGAAAAGGATTAGAACACATAGATGATTACGAGAAGTCGTTCTTATGAGTTTATCTTAAGACATCATTTTATGTTATCTTTACTGTCTATGAGGAAAGACAGGGGCAAAACTCATTATGGTTTGGAAAAATTATGACGTTTTCAGTTTACAGCTGTTGGCAAAAGAAATTGCACGTTTTATTACATAATTTTCTGGGTACTATATTAGTAAAACATGCTCCATAGCAGTGGTTGTCCAGGTGCTTTACGTAATCTGGATGCAGTGGATTCGTGGTGGTGAATTTAACCACTATAGTTTCAATATAAGAGTTCCACAACATGTGTGGCTTTATAATTTTGCTAAAGTAGGATTTAGATCTCATGGGTTAGAAAGTTTGTGTGGGACTTCCCAGGTAGTCCAGTGGTTAAGACTCCATGTTTCTGCTGAAGAGGGCACGGGTTCGATTCCTGGTCTTAGTTAGAGAAATGTAAATCAAAACTACAATGAGCTATCACCTCACACTGGTCAGAATGGCCCTCATCAAAAAGTGTACAAACAAAAAACGCTGGAGAGGGTATGGAGAAAAGGGAACACTTTTGCACTCTTGGTGGGAATGTGAATTGATACAGCCACTATGGAAGATGGTATGGAGATTCCCTAAAAAACTGGGAATAAAACCACCATCAGTCAGTCAGTCAGTTCAGTCTCTCACTTGTATCTGACTCTTTGCAACTCCATGGACTGCAGAACGCCAGGCCTCCCTGTCCATCACCAACTCAACTCAACCTCATGTCTATTGAGTCAGTGATGCCGCCCAACCATCTCATCCTCTGTCGTCTCCTTCTCCTCCCACCTTCAATCTTTCCCAGCGTCAGGGTCTTTTCCAGTTAGTGAGTTGTTCACATCAGGTGGCCAAAGTGTTGGAGTTTCAGCATCAGCATCAGTCCTTTCAATGAACACCCAGGACTGATTTTCTTTAGGATGGACTGGTTGGATCTCCTTGCAGTCCAAGGGACTCTCAAGAGTCTTCTCCAACACCACAGTTCAAAAGCATCAATTCTTCAGTGCTCAGCTTTCTTTATAGTCCAACTCTCACATCCATACATGACTACTGGAAAAACCATAGCCCTGACTAGATGGACCTTTGTTGACAAAGTAATATCTCTGCTTTTTAATATGCTGTCTAGGTTGATTATAGATTTCCTTCCAAGGAGCAAGCATCTTTTAATTTCATGGCTTCAGTTACCAACTGCAGTGATTTTGGATCCCCCCAAAACAAAGTCTGTCACTGTTTCCATTGTTTCCCCACCTATTTGCCATGAAGTGATGGGACCAGATGCCATGATCTTAGTTTTCTGAATGTTGAGTTTTAAGCCAACTTTTTCACTCTTCTCTTTCACTTTCGTCAAGAGGCTCTTTAGTTCTTCTGCACTCGGCATATCTGAGGTTATTGATATTTCTCCCGGAAATCTTGATTGCAACTTGTGCTTCATCCAGTCCAGTGTTTCTCATGATGTACTCTGCATATAAGTTAAATAAACAGGGTGACAATATGCAGCCTTGACATACTCCTTTCCCAATTTGGAACCAGTCTATTACTCCATGTCTGATTTCAACTGTTGCTTCCTGACCTGCATACAGATTTCTTAGGAGGCAGGTCATGTGGTTTGGTATTCCCACCTCTTGAAGAATTTTCCATAGTTTGTTTTGATCCACGCAGACAAAGGCTTTGGCATAGTCAATAAAGCAGAAGTAGATGTTTTTCTGGAACTCTCTCCATACACCTCACCCTCTCTCATTGTTCACTGCAGCACTATTTACAATAGCTAGAACATGGAAGTAACCTAGATGTCCATCGACAGATGAATGGATAAAGAAGTTTGATATATATACACAATGGAATATTATTCAGCCACGAAAAGTAATGCATTTGAGTCAGACTATTATACAGAGTGAAGTATAAAGATAAAAGAGAAAGATAGAGATAGAGATAAAGAAAGAGAAAGATAAATATTGTATACTAACACATATATATGGAATCTAGAAAAATGGTACTGAAGAATTTATTTGCAGGGCAGCAATGGACAAACAGTCATAGAGAATAGACTTATGGACATGGGGAGAGGGGAGGAGAGGGTGAGATGGATGGAGAGAGTAACATGGAAACTTACATTACCGTATGTAAAACAGATAGCCAACAGGAACTTGCTGTATGGCTCAAGAAACTCAAACAGAAGTTTTGTATCAACATAAGGGAGGGAGATGGGAGGGAGGTTCAAAAGGAAGGGGATATATGTTAAAAAAAAAAAAAAAGGTTTATGTGGGACTTCCCAGGTAGTCCAGTGGTTAAGACTCTATGCTTCTACTGAAGAGGGCATGGGTTTAATTCCTGGTCAGGGAACTTAGATCTTGCATGTCAACTGACCCCAGAGTAAATGTAACATAAAACCAACAATTAACAGCCAAAGTATAAACTACAATAACACAAAACAATACAAAGATGCAGCCATTCGGAAACTGAAACGCCCTCTCCTAAATCTTGGGTCTTTGAGAAATCATATATGTAATTACAGAATATTTGAAAGAAAGAATTATATGAACATTTAATATTAAAATAAAGCAAATGGAGAAGGAAATAGCAACCCACTCCAGTACTCTTGCCTGGAAAACCCCATGGACAGAGAAGCCTGGTAGGCTACAGTCCATGGAGTTGCAAAGAGTCAGACACGACTGAGCGACTTCACTTTCACTTTCAAAGCAAATTGATGGCATTTAAAAAAAGCTTGTGTGTCCATGTGTGTGGGACAGGATGGGTGGGCAAAGGGTTTTCGTTCATGAGGTAACTTGTTCCTGAGTCCTTGCTTTCACATGATGTCATCTTTTGTATTGATAAACCCTAAGAGAAATGGAGGCAGCCATTCTATTTTGCCATTTGGGAATTAGGAACAGTTTGGAAGATGTCCTTCAAGAAGGTTGAGGACTTATCATCTTGCGCATGTAAACATCTCTGCATGCTTCTCCCTCTTTCAAACACATAGTCAGTGCAAGAGGTGACTTCCTTTGCCTAGAAGAGAATAAGAAATTTGGATGGGATCTTGGAGATCAGTGACCCTATTTTAGAGTCAAGAAACCAGATCTTTGAGAAGTCACATGGGCCACCCATCCCCACACTCTGAGTTTCTGCTGAAACTAAAAGCCAGGTCTGCAGATCCCCATGCTTTTCCCACTGCACCGTGTTCTCTATTGCCCAACAACCTCTCTGCTTTATAGCAGTGTCTGTGGAAAGCTAATGGGGTAGCTCTGCTTACAACGAACTCACCTGAGGTTCACCCACCACTTCAGGAGATGGTGCAGTGAGCAGCCCGGAGTACTAAAATGGAAATTCTCTGTGGAGCTTAGAACAGAGAATGAGGCAGCCCCTGCTTTGACTTTTTTTTTTTTTTTTAAGAGCCACAAGCAGTTGGTCTCATTTAAAATTTGGCTATTTTTTGGCTTGATTATAGGTCCTCTTAAAAACTTAATATGGTAACATTTTTGAATCAGTATTTCCTACCAGATAAGAAGTGAAACACAGACCACAGGAAGTGAGTGCATGCAATGTCCACTACCATGCTGCCTCTTGAGCCCAGGTATGACCTTGGAATCCTCAATGGGCAGCCATGACCGATCAATCAGAATTGATGCACCAATTGGTGGGAGCTTCCCAGGTGGCCTTAGTGGTAAAGAATCAGGAGTGCTTGACAATTCAGGAGATATAAGAAACATGGGTTCAATCCTTGGGTCAGGAAGATCCCCTGGAAAAGGCAATTGCAACCCACTCCAGTATTCTTGCCTGGGAAATCCCATGGACAGAGGGGCCTGGCGGGCCATGGTCAGTAGGGTCACAAAGAGTTGGACATGAGTGAAGTGACTTAGCATGCATGCATGCATGCACCAGTTGTGAAAACTGGTCCTGATCCTGGGCTTTCATGCTGGCTCAGATGGCAGAGAATCTGCCTGCAATGCAAATTCAGGAGACCCACGTTCGATCCTTGGGTTGGGAAGATCCTCTGAAGGAGGAAATGGCAACTCACTCCAGTATTCTTGCCTGGAGAATTCCATGGACAGAGAAACCTGGCAGGCTACAGTCCATGGGACAGCAAAGAGCTGGGCACAACTGATCAACTAACAGTCCTGATATTGCAGCTTGCTCCAACAGAGCTGGTCATAGGAGATCATCTTTTTACCTATCTTCTGTTTCTATCTATCCATCTCTACTGTATCTGTCATCTGTCTATTATCTGTCTATCCATCATCTATCTAATATAAATACATATTTATATATTATATAGCAATAATGATGGTGATAAGCATAACAACTCATATTTACTGAGCTTCCCTGGTGGCTCAGCAGTAAAGAATCTGCCTGTCAATGCAGAAGATGAGGGTTCAATCTCTGGGTCAGGAAAATCCCCTGGAGAAGGAAATGGCAACCCACTCCAGTATTCTTGCCTGGAGAATTCTTTGGACAGAGGAACCTGGTAGGCTACAGTCCATGGGCTTGCAAAGAGTCAGACACGACTTAGTGACTAAATAACAACAACATTTACTGAGTCCTTACTGTGCACCCGACCCTTGCTAAGCATTCTACTGATAATATCTCATTTATTTTCAAGGCAACCTTATACATATGTATGAATATCCTAATTTAACAGATAAAGAACCTGAGGCAGAGAGAGGTTGAGTAGTGTGCCTAAAACCTCAGACCTGTCAGTAGAAGCCCCCCAGATCATCTGCTTTCTGAGGTCCCACTCTTAATCAGTCTGCCACCTCTGCAGCTTCTAGACGCTGACAAGTGGACTGACAGTCAAGCACTGGTCTCACATCCAGTTCTGCACAGGGATCTGCCAGGACCTCCATTTCCATGATTTCTGTTTCCGTGACACCTCTTTGCCTGGCCTCCTTTGGACTGCCATCTGTCATCTAAAGGCCAGCTGTCTCCCTGGCCCTTGGGTCTCAGCACATGAGATTCCCATTGCCCTGGCCACTCTGCCAGAGAAAGCAGGTGGGCTGGTTTCACTGGCTCAAGGGTCATTGCTGGGCTGACTTCACTGTGAAACCCATTCTGGTAGGTGGTGTCGGTGGCTGGCACACACCCCTGGGTCCCAGAGCCTCTGCCCTCCTTGTCCTGCTCATTGGCCAGGACTCTCACTCAAGGTAGAAGCAGATTCCCCTCTCCCCATCATCTGGGGGGAGTGACAGAGAGTGACAGAGCTCAGTTCACTCTTCAGGAAGAGTTGTGGACTCCCTGCTCTAAGATTCAAAGTCTGGAACAGCATAAATGTGTTACTTGCTATCCATCAGTAGATCAGAGGGAGGAGTTCTTGGCTTGATTTGTAGAGAGAAGTTCCTTAAGAATTAAAATCAGACACTGATATGTATTGGCAAAGAGGGAACACCAGGCATCACCCATATCCTAAAGTTGGTAGCGTAATTGCTAAACCACTTTGGGGAGCCCTTTGGTTGCATCTGGACTTCCCTGGTGGCTCAGATGGTAAAGAGTCTGCCTGCAATGCCGGAAAGCTGGGTTCAATTCCTGAGTTGGGAAGATCCCCTGGGGAAGAGAATGGCCAGCCACTCCAGTATTCTTGCTTTGAGAATTGCCATGGAAAAAGGAGCCTGGTAGGCTACAGACCATGGTGTCGCAGACAGTCGGACACAAATGAGCAACTAACACTTTCACTTCACTTCACTTGGTTGCACCTAGGAAAGTGGACAGTATGTACACTCTAAGATCCATCAATTTCACTCTTTGATATTTTTCCAGGAGAAACATGCATGTGTGCAAGAATGTTTATTGCAGCATTTGTGTGATAGTGAAAACAGAAAAAAAATATACTGTATTAACAAGGTCATGGAGAAGAGGACAATGAGGAAGGGACTCTGAGGGGATTTGTTGGGAAAAGGATAAAAGAAGGTCGACTGTGGATGGAGAACAGGGTGTGAAGCAGAGGGGAGCGCTGGGAAGTGAAGGGGATGTGATGGGGTCTGGCAGCAGAGGCCTCAAGAGCTGGCTTCTGCCTTGCTCTGTAGAGGAAAGGGGCTTTGACCTCAGGAGAAATAGAGTGTGACCTTGGCTGCACTCTGAAATTGACCAAGAAGATTACATTATATTTTCACTGTAGGTTTTCCGATCTGAAAGCAAAGACTAGAACATAAGGTTCTTGAAGAGGGGACATGACTGATTAATTCCTCAATTACATTATCCTTCCTTTCTTGAGTAAAGAAATGTCTGAATTTCTTGGGCTTCCCTAGCGGCTCAGTGGTGAAGAATCTGCCTGCCAATGCAGGAAACATGGGTTTGAGCCCTGGTCTGGGAAGATCCCACATGCTGCCTGACAATTAACCCCGTGCACCACAACTACTGAGTCTGTGCTCTGGAGCCCGGGGGCTGCAACTACTGAAGCCCCACGCCCTAGAGCTCGCGCGCCACAGCAAGAGAAGCCACCACAATGAGAAGTCCGTGCTCTACAACGAAGAGTATCCCCTGCTCGCTGCAACTAGAAGAAAGCCCTCGCACTGCAATGAAGACCCAACACACCCAAAAGTAACCAAGTAATTAAAAAAAAAAAGACATTTCTCAATTTCTTTATGTTGCTAAGACAGTTCTGGATTTCTCTGAAACACATCCCTGTTTCGTCAGCTCTGTTTTTGGCTGTCTCATGTACCATGTTCAGCTTTTGTTCTTTAAAGGAAGAGCTATCAGCGATCCTAGGCCAAGGACCAACCCTAGAAACCAGGAGATATTGACTTCATTGCTAACTCCATCAATAGGACTTCATGTAGCCAACTTCACAGGCTACCCCTCCCTCCCCTGTGCTCCCTCTTGGGTTTATTTATCCTCTACCCATTGGTAAATCATATTGTCTGAAATTGAGAAAGTCGTTTTTTGGGACAGAATGTTTGTATATCTCCCCAGATTCATATGCTGAAACTCTACTCTCCAATGTGATGGTAGTGGGGGAGGGGGGAGGGCTTCCCAAGTGGCACTAGTTGTAAAGAACACACCTGCCAATGCAGGAGACATGAGAGATGAGGGTTTGATTCCTGGGTCAGGAAGATCCCCTGGAGGAGGGCATGGCAACCCACACCAGTATTCTTGCCTGGAAAATCCCATGGACATGATTGAAGCAACTTAGCATGCATGCATGTATAGATGAAAAGAAAAATAAGAGTGTCAAGCATTCCTACTGTCAGCCTTTTCTCACATGAATTTAAAACTGGAATTCAGGAAGAACAAGATGGCAGAGGAGCAGGTGGACATGGAATACATCTCTTTCCACAGATACATCAGGAACACACCTTCAGACACAGAAGTGCATGCAGAACACCAGCTGAGAGCGGACAGGAGTACCTGACCAGCAGAAAAGAATATATGGAACCATGCAAAATTCTGTAGGATGAAGGAACTAGGGGGAAAAACAGGAGTGTTAGTAGGACTGGACCTGACCTTGGCGGGTGGGGGAACTGAGGCAGGGGTCTGATCCTCATATCAGGGCAATTGTCTGAGTCAGAGGAGAAACAGTTAAGGCTGAGAGTGAAACAGCTGATCTGTGGCAGCCTAAATGGAGTGAGAATCAGACAGTCCTTCCACAGCCATGCATACCCAGACAGAGATGTGGATCCCTTGGAAGGCACAGCAGCTGGGAGCTGGATTTTAGGGACTGTGGAGCAATCCCTGGGCGAGGGCTGCTGTTGACTGTGGAGAGATGGATCGAAGGGATGTGAGGGAGGAGACTGTGGTGGGAAATGCCTGTGAAGGAAAGCCAGGCAGCCACGGAAGCAAGGGAATACTGCTGAGTCACGCATAGGGGGTGGAGCCATCACCATAACCTCTGTCTCTCCACACGCCAGCATCGGCAGATGAACAATAGAGAGGCTGGCCCATCAAACACCTGACGCACTAAACTAGAGAACAGGACCCCACCCGGGGGGCTCCTTTGAGTGCCTGAGTGCCAAATTACAGAGTAGGAATCCAGCCAGGCTGCCCCTTTAAGTGCCTGACGCACAGCTCTACAGACTAGGACCCCAACCAGGGGGGCCCCTCTACGTGCCTGATGCGCCGAACAACAGAGAAGGACCCCAGGCAAGGGAGCCCTCTAAGTGCCTGAATGGGCAGAGCTACAGAGAAAGACTGGCCAAAGAGGCCTTCTGATCGCCAGCTACAAGAGGCTCAAAAAAAAAAAAAAAAAAAAAGACTGATAGGGCCATAACTCCTGTGTCAAGAGGCAGTCCGTGTCCCTGCATGCTTGGCACTGCCAGGGTCCCCTAAATCCAAGCAGTTACACCACCTTCTTGCTCAACTCTCACTGGGGCAGAGCTGCCACAGGCAAAAAAAAAAAGGCTTGGGTCGTGTTCAACTCTTTGCAACCCTGTGGACAGTGGCCTGCCAGGCTTCTCTGTCAGGGAGAAGGGTTCTCCAGGCAAGAATACTGGAGTGTATTGGCCAATACTGCTTGCCATACCCTTCTGCTGCTGCTGCTAAGTCGCTTCAGTCGTGTCCAACTCTGTGCGACCCCATAGACGGCAGCCCACCAGGCTCCCTTGTCCCTGGGATTCTCCAGGCAAGAACACTGGAGTGGGTTGCCATTTCCTTCTCCAATGCATGCAAGTGAAAAGTGAAAGTGAAGTTGCTCAGTCGTGTCTGACTCTTAGTGACCCCATGGACTGCAGTCCACCAGGCTCCTCCATCCATGGGATTTTCCAGGCAAGAGTACTGGAGTGGGTTGCTATCGTCTTCTCCTCCATACCCTTCTAGAGCACTATATTTCCTGCTGCCCTAGCCGCCAACTCCCCTGAGCACCTGGTGCTGCCAGAACCCCTGCGACCCAAGCAGCTGCACCGCCTCCACACCTGGCCCTCACAGGGGCAAATCCAAGCCCTCCACGGCAGCTGCGGGAGCAAACCCCACTGGACAACCCACATGCAGAGGTGGAAATAAAACCACAATTGAAACCCAGGGGCAGTGTGACTAAGGAAGAAGACCTAAAACCTTACTTACCACCAGTTGTACAAGCTGCAGATTAAATCCGTATGATCGATTAGGCAGACCCTGTGTCTATGGAATATGTAAAAGGTCATTGAGAGCTCCCACAAAAGAAAACTCACTAGTTCTGATAGCTGTGGACATTGGAGGGAAGAACACACAGGGTAGGACTAGATTAGAATCTGAGCTGCCCCACAGCAGGTCCAGAGACCAGCCCAGCGTCAGAGTGCATCCTGGAGAGGTGAGGTGGACTGTGACTCCCAGCGAGGGAAAGGACCCTGACAGCAGTGACTCAAGAAAAACCTTGATTATTCTTATGTTTTGACTTGTTCTGTAGATTCTTTTGGATTTTTTTTTAACTTTTTTTCTTTCCCCCCACCTCTGTTATAGCTGTTGATTTTATTGACACTATGAAATCTAATTAAGCTTTTTAGCTGTTTTTTTTTTTCCTCTCACATTTTTTATTGTTGTTATAAACCTCTGACTTGATTATTCTTATGTTTTGACTTGTTCTGTAGATTCTTTTGGATTTTTTTTTAACTTTTTTTCTTTCCCCCCACCTCTGTTATAGCTGTTGATTTTATTGACACTATGAAATCTAATTAAGCTTTTTAGCTGTTTTTTTTTTTCCTCTCACATTTTTTATTGTTGTTATAAACCTCTGCTTCTATGTTGGGGTTTTGTGGTTCTATGGAGTTTTCCTTTTTTTTTTTTCTTCTTCCTTTTTTTTTTCTTTTCTGTTTTTTAAAAACCTATTACTATTTTTCCTATATTTATTCCTGTGTTTGCTTTTCCTACTGTTCTTTTCCCCTTGAAGTTAATCTTTAATGTATATAAATCTTTATCTACCTCTGTTTAACTTTGCATATCTATTCTTTTTTCTTTCCTTCCTTCTCAACATATTTGTTAGTTTTGTTTTCATTGCTTTATTCCCCACTTGATACTTTGTTTTAATTTTGCTTTCCAGATTGTGCTTTAGTTAGTTTTGTTCTTAACTGGTAGATATAATTTTTGATTTCCTTTGTTTGCCAGATCAATCTACTGTACTTTATTTTTGTTGGACTGTTTTGATTTTGCTTATGGGTGTATATGTATATATTCCATTGTTTTAATTAGTATGTGCCTGATTTTGTAACTGCTGTTTGTCTGGGGTTCATCTTTGGTTTCTCATTTTTGGGTATTTGCTTTAATCTCACTTAATGCCATAACAAACCACTTGTGAAATCTTTGTTCCTGACTAATCAATCCCTTAGCCTTTGGAGTGGAAGCACTGACTCCAAGACCCTAGACTACCAGAGAAATAAGTCTAGGGAGTATCAAATAGTGAGAACGCACACAAAGGAAACCACTTGAATATAAGACCAGGCATCACCCAACCACCAGTAGCACCCTGTGCAGAATGCCTCACCTAAACAACAAACAAAAATACAAGCCCAATCATCAGCAGACAGGATCACCACCTCACTCAGCCTTGCCCATCAGAGGAAAAACAAGCAAACAAAAAACTCAGCACAAATCTCATGCTATATGAAGCTTACACAAACCACTGGACCAAACTTAGGAGGGAAGAAACCAAAAGGAAGAAAGAATCCAACCTTGAAACCTGGGAAAAGGAGACCTCAAACACAATAAGTTTAAAAAAAATAATGAAAAGGCAGAGAAATACTAAACAAATGAAGGAACAGACTAGAAATCCAAATAAATGAAGAGAAAATAGGTAAACTCTCTGAAAAAGAATTCAGAATAATGATACTAAAGATGATTAAAAACCTTGAAAACAAAATGGAGAAAATGCAAGAATAAATTAACAAAGACCTAGAAGAGAATAAACATATAGAGACAAACAACACAATTACTGAAATTAAAAATACTCTAGAAGGAATCAATAGCAGAATATCTGAAGCAGAAGAATGAATCAGTGAGCTGGAAGATAAAATGGTGGAAATAACTTCTGAAAAGCAGAATAAAGTAAGAAGAATGAAAAGAACTGAGGGTAGTCTCAGAGACCTCTGGAACAATATCAAATACACCAACATTCAAATTATAGGGGTCCCAGAAGAAGAAGAGAAAAAGAAAGGGTATGAGAAAACTTTTGAAGAGATTATAGTTGAAAATTTCCCCAACCTGGAAAGGGAAATAGACAATCAAGTCCAAGAGGCACAAAGAGTCTCATACAGGATAAACCCAAGGAGAAACATGCCAAGACACATACTAATCGAACTAACAAAGACTAAATACAAAGAAAGAAAATGAAAAGCAGCAAGGGAGAAGCAACAAGTAACATACAAGGGAAACCCCATACGCTTAACAGCTGATCTTTCAGCAGAAACTGTAGGCCAGAAGGGAATGGCAGTGTATATTTAAAGTGCTGAAAGGGAAAAATATACAACCAAGATTACTGCACCTGGCTAGGATCTCATTCAAAATTGACGGAGAAATAAAAAGCTTTTCAGACAAGCAAAAGTTAAGAGAATTCTGTACCACCAAACCAGCTTTACAACAAATGTTAAAGGGACTTACATAGTCAAGAAATACAAAAGAAGAAAAAGATCTACAAAATCAACCCCAAAGAATTAAGAAAATGGCAATAGGAACATATATGTCAATAATTACTTTAAATGTGGAAGGATTAAATGCTCCAACCAAAAGACACAGACTGGCTGAATGGATATAAAAACAAGACCCATATTATGCTGTCTACAAGAAACCCACTTCAGACCTAAAGACACATATAGACTGAAAGTGAGAGGATGGAAAAATATATTCCATGCACATGGGAAGCAAAAGAAAGCTGGAGTAGCAGTCCTCGTATAGGACAAAATAGACCTTAAAAAAGGAAGATTACAAGAGATAAGGAAGGACACTACATAATCATCAAGGGATTGATCCAAGAGGAAGACATAACAATTGTAAACATCTATGCACCAAACATAGAAGCATCTCAATATGTGAAACAACAGACATAAAAGGAGAAATTGACAGTAACACAATAATAGTAGAAGACTTTAACATCACAGTCACACCAATGGACAGATCATCAAAACAGAAAATTAATAAGGACTACAAGTCTTAAATGATACATTAGATGAGATGGATCTCATTGATATCTTCAGGACATTCCATCCAAATGCAGAAGAAAACATCTTCTCAAGTGCACATGGAACATTCTCCAGGATAGACCACATCTGGCATCACAAATCAAACTTCAGTAAATTTAAGAACATTGAAATTATATCAAGCATCTTCTCTGACCACACTATGAAACTAGATATCAATTACAAGGGGAAAAGTGTAAAAAACACAAACACATGGAGATTAAACAATATGTTTCTAAATAGCCAAGAGGTTACTGAAGAAATCAAAAAAGAAATTAAGAAATTTCTGGAAACAAATGACAATGAAAACACGACAACTCAAAAACTATGAGTGAGTGAAGTTGCTCAGTCATGTCCAACTCTTTGTGACCCCATGGACTGTAGCCTACCAGGCTCCTCAAAACCTATGGGATGCAGCAAAAGCAGCTCTAAGAGGGAAGTTTATAGCAGTACAATCCTACCTCAAGAAACAAGAAAAACATCGAATAGACAACCTAACTTTACACCTAAAACAACTGGAAAAAAGAAGAGAAAAAACCCCAAAATTAGTAGAAGAAATGAAATCATAAAGTTCTGATCAGAAATAAATGAAAAAGAAATGAAAGAAACAGTAGTAAAGATTAATAAAACTAAAAGCTGGTTCTTTGAGAAGATAAACAAAATTGACAAAACTTTAGTCAGACTCATCAAGAAAAAAAGAGAAGAATCAAATCAACAAAATTAGAAATGAAAAAGGAGAGGTTACAACAGACAATGCAGAAATACAAAGGATTATAAGAGACTATTATGAACAACTATGTGACAATAAAATGTATAACCTAGAAGAAATGGACAGATTCTTAGAAAAGTTCAATCTTCCAAGACTGAATCAGGAGGAAATAGAAATTATGAACAACACAGTTACAAGCACTGAAATTGAAGCTTGATCAAAAATCTCCCAAAAAACCAAAAGCCCAGGACCAAATGGCTTCACAGGAGAATTCTATCAAACATTTAAAGAAGAACTAATGCCTATACTTCTAAAACTCTTTCAAAAAATTGCAGAGGAAGGAACACTTCCAAACTAACTCTACGAGGCCACCATCACCCTGATACCAAAATGAGACAAAGACAACAGAAAAAAAGAAAACTACAAGCCAGTATCACTGATGAATATAGATGCAAAAATCTTCAATAAAATTTTAGCAAACAGAATTCAGCAACACATCAAAAAGCTCATACACCATAATCAAGTTTGGTTTATTCCAGGGATGCAAGGATTCTTCAATATACACAAATCAATCAATGCAATACACCATATTAACAAATTAAAAGATAAAAACCATGTGATAATCTCAATAGATGCAGAAAACTTTGACAAAACTCGGCACACATTTATGATTAAAACAGTTCAAAAAATGAGCATAGAAGAAACCTACCTCAACACAGTAAAGGCCATATATAATAAGCCTACAGCAAACATTACTCTCAGTGGTGAAAAGCTGAAAGCATTCCCCCTAATATGAGGAACAAGATAAGGGTGTCCATTTTCACCACTGTTATTCAACATAGTTTTGGAAGTTCTAGCTACAGCAATCAAAGAAGAAAAAGAAATAAAAGGAATCCAGATCAGAAAAGAAGTAGAGCTCTCACTGTTTGCAGGTGACATGATACTGCACATAAAAAACCCCTAAAGACAGTATCAGAAAATTACTAGAGCTAATCAGTGAATTTAGCAAAGTTGCAGGATACAAAATCAATACACAGAAATCACTTGCATTTCTATATACTAACAATGAAAAATCAGAAAGAGAAATTAAGGAATCAAACTCATTCACCATTACAATAAAAAGAATTAAATATCTAAGATAAACTTACCTAAGGAGACAAAAGAACTGTACACAGAAAATTATAAGACACTGATGAAAGAAATCAAAGATGATATAAACAGATGGAGAGATATTCATTGTTCTTGGGTAGGACAAATCAATATTGTGAAAATGACTATACTACCAAATGCAATCTACAGATTCAATGTAATCCCTATCAAATTACCAATGGCATTTTTCACAGAACTAGGACAAAAAATTTCACAATTCATATGGAAACACAGAAGAACCTGAATAGCCAGAGCAGTCTTGAGAAAGAAGAATAGAGCTGGAAGAATCAACCTTCCTGACTTCAGATTATACTACAAAGCTACAGTCATCAAGACAGCATGGTATTGGCCCAAAAACAGAAATATAGACCAATGGAACTAGATAGAAAGCCCAGAAATAAACTCATGTACCTATGGGTACCTTATTTTTGACAAAGGAGGCAAGAATATACAATGGGGCAAAGACAGCCTCTTCAATAAATGGTCCTGGGAAAACTGGACAGCTACATGTAAAAGAATGAAATTAGAACACTTCCTAACACCATACACAAAGAGAAACTCAAAATGGATTCAGTTCAGTTCAGTTCAGTCACTCAGTCATGTCCGACTCTTTGCGACCCCATGAATCGCAGCACGCCAGGCCGCCCTGTCCATCACCATCTCTTGGAGTTCACTCAGACTCACATCCATTGAGTTCGTGATGCCATCCAGCCATCTCATCCTCTGTCGTCCCCTTCTCCTCCTGCCCCCAATCCCTCCCAGCATCAGAGTCTTTTCCAATGAGTCAACTCTTCCATGAGGTGTTTTATAGGTATGTGTAAATTTTTTTCTAGATTTATTTCCACAATTTTGACTTTTTGATGTTTTTGTAAATGATGGTTTAACAACTTTCCTTTTTAATTGTTCACTCTAAAACAAAAAGTTTGTTTAAATATTTGGGCATACTAGGTCATAGTTATGGCATGTGGATCTAGCCCCCTGACCAGGGATTGAACCCAGGCCCCCTGCACTGGGAGAATGCACTGGACTGCCAGTGGCTATTTACTCTTTTGTATAGATAACGCAATTGATTTTTCTAAGGTGACATTGTATCCAATAATCTCAATTACTTGTGTATCTGATTACAAGTCTTATGGAGCTTTCTATACAGAAACTCATGTAATTATACTGTATAGGAATAATGACAATTTTAATTTTTTCCTTTCCAATTCCTACATTTTTTTTCCTTCCATTTGGCAGTGGCTAGAATGGCACCTCACTCCAGTACTCTTTCCTGGAAAATCTCACGGACAGAGGAGTCTGGTAGGCTGCAGTTCACGGGGTCACTAAGAGTTGGACACGACTGAGCGACTTCACTTTCACGCATTGGAGAAGGAAATGGCAACCCGCTCCAGTGTTCTTGCCTGGAGAATTCCAGGGACGGGGAGCCTGGTGGGCTGTTGTCTATGGGGTCGCATAGAGTCGGACACGACTGAAGTGACTTAGCAGTAGCAGCAGAATCTCCAGTAGAATACAATGAGATATGATGAAAGTAAGTGTTCTCACTTTATTTTTTATCTCAGGTGGGAAGCTTTCAGTTATTCACCATCAGTATCATATTTGATGTGAGATTTTTAAAATAAAAGATAATCTTATCAGATTCAGAAAGTTCTATTCCAAGTTTGTTATAATTTTGATTATGAATGGATATGACATTCATTAGATGCTTTTCCACATCTATCAAATGGTCATATAAAATTTTATCTTATTTATTCTGTTAATATTATGTTTATTAAGTAATTTTTAATTTGAAGCTAGCAGCAATGGTTATCTGAAATAAATACAACTTGATCATGAATGATTATCCTTTTTATTTATCATTGAATCTGACTTGCTAGTATCTTGTTTAGAATGTTTGCATGTTTTTCTGAATTTTTTCTCTCATGCCAGGGCAACAGATTTACTGTAGAAGTGACCTGATATCTTAGTTACAATTATTTTTCTTGTGGTGAGATCTTGTAAGAGCTACTTTCTTAGTAACTTTCAAGTAAGTAATACAGTATCTATTTATTTATATTTAATAATGTATTTAAAAGTAATAGCATATTAAAAAGCAGAGACATCACTTTGCCAATAAAATGATATATAGTGACTGTACATCTGTATAGTCAAAACTATGTTTTTTCCAGTAGTCACATGTGGATATGACAGTTGGACCATAAAGAAGGCTGAGCACCAAATAATTGATGCTTTCAAACTGTGGTGCTAGAGACGACTCTTGAGAGTCCCTTGGACAGCATGGAGATCAAACCAGTCAATCCTAAAGGAACTCAACCCCAATGGAACTCAGCCTCAATTGGAAGGGCTGATGCTGAAGCTGAAACTCCAGTACTTTGGCCACCTGATGTGAAGAACTGACTCACTGGAAAAGACCCTGATGCTGGGAAAGATTGAAGGCAGGAGGAGAAGGGGACAACAGAGGATGAGATGGTTGGATGGCATCACCAACTTGATGGACATGAGTTTGAGCAAGCTCCAGGAGTTGGTGATGGACAAGGAAGCCTGGCATAGTACAGTCCACGGGGTCACAAAGAGTTGGACACGACTGAGCAACTGAACTGAACTGATGGTTGTTCTATTTTTTGAGGAACCTCGCATTATTTCCCACAGTGGCTGCTCCAATTTACATTCCTACTAACAGTGCATAACTTTTCCCTTTTCTCCACATCCTTACTTGTTATTTCTTATTTTTTTTAAATAATAACCATTCAGAAAACTAAGATCATGGCATCCAGTCCCATTACTTCATGGCACATAGATGGCAAAACAGTGGAAACAGTGGCTGACTTTATTTGGGGGGCTCCAAAATCACTGCAGATGGTGATTACAGCCATGAAATTAACAGATGCTTACTCCTTGGAAGGAAAGTAATGACCAACCTAGACAGAATATTAAAAAGCAGAGACATTACTTTGTCAACAAAGTCTAGTCATGGCTATGGTTTTTCCAATAGTCACATATGGATGTGAGAGTTGGACTATAAAGAAAGCTGAGTGCCAAAGAATTGATGCCTTTGAACTGTGGTGTTGGAGAAGACTCCTGAGACTCCCTTGGACTGCAAGGAGATCCAACCAGTCCATTTTGAAGGAGATCAGCCCTGGGATTTCTTTGGAAGGAATGATGCTAAAGCTGAAACTCCAGTACTTTGGCCACCTCATGCAAAGAGTTGACTCATTGGAAAAGACTCTGATGCTGGGAGGGATTGGGGGCAGGAGGAGAAGGGGATGACAGAGGATGAGATGGCTGGATGGCATCATGGACTCGATGGACGTGAGTCTGGGTGAACTCCGGGAGTTGGTGATGGACAGGGAGGCCTGGCGTGCTGCGATTCATGGGTTCGCAAAGAGTCGGACACGACTGAGCGACTGAACTGAACTGATGCTGGGAAAGATTGAGGGTAGGGGGAGAAGGAGACAACAGAGGATGAAGTGGTTGAATGGCATCACCAACTCAATGGACATGGGTTTGGGTAGACTCCGGCAGTTGGGGATGGAAAGGGAGGCCTGGTGTGCTGCGGCTTATGGGATCATGAAGAGTTGGACACGACTGAGAAACTGAACTGAACTGAACTGATTCTGACTGGTGTGAGGTGACATCTCATTGTGGCTTTGATTTGCACTTCCATGATGGTTAGTGATGTTGAGCATCTTTTCTCGTACCTTTGGCCATCTTGTGTCTTTTTTGGAAAAATGTCTATTCAGATTCTGTCTACTTTTTAGTTAGGTTTTTTCTTGCTGTTCAATTGCATGAATTCCTTATGTATTGTGGTTATTAGTTCCTTATTAGATATATGATGCAAATATTTTCTTCTCTTTGGAGGTCGCCTTTTCATTTTGTTAATAGTTTCCTTCGCTGTGGAAATCTTTTCAGTTTGATGTAGCTCCACTTGTTTATTTTTGCTTTTGCTGCCTTTGCTTTAGCTTCCCAGGTGGCACTAGTGGTAAAGGACCCACCTGCCAATGCAGGAGACCCGGGTTTGAAAATACCTGGGTCAGGAAGATCCCCTGGAGCAGGGCATGGCAACCCACTCCAGTATTGTTCCCTGGAGGATCCCATGGACAGAGGAGCCTGGTGGGTTACAGTCCATAGAGCTTATTTTTGCTTTTGCTGCCTTTGCTTTAGCTTCCCAGGTGGCACTAGTGGTAAAGGACCCACCTGCCAATGCAGGAGACACGGGTTTGAAAATACCTGGGTCAGGAAGATCCCCAGGAGCAGGGCATGGCAACCCACTCCAGTATTGTTCCCTGGAGGATCCCATGGACAGAGGAGCATGGTGGGTTACAGTCCATAGAGTTGCAAAGAGTTGGACACGGCTGAAGCCATTTACCATACCTTTGCTGTCATATATAATCCAAAAAATCGTTGCTAAGAGGAAATCACCACCTATGTTTTTCTCTGGGAGTTTTGTGGTTTCAGGTTTTACATTCAAGTCTTTAATCCATTTCGAGTTGATTTTTGTGTAAGAAGTGGTCCCATTTCATTCTTTGGCACGTGCTGTCCAGTTGTCCGGTACCATTTATTGAAGACATGGTCCTTTCTCATTGTACATTCTTGGCTTCATTGTTATAAATTAACTGACCTTTTATCAATTGAGAAATATAGCTCTTTATCTCTAGTAATGCTTCTTGATTGAAAGACTACCTTGTTTGATAGCTAAGTCAACATTCTTTTAGTTGCTGTTTGCATAGTATATTTTTCATCTTTTTACTTTCAATATTCTTAGAAGAATATATAGTTTTATATCAAGGCATCATGTAAGCAGCATATATATATATATAATCCAGTATGACAAACTTTGCTACTTTCAAATAACATCTTTATTCAGATGTAATTTACATACCATAAAATTCACCATTTTAAAATGTAAAATTCAGTGGGTTTTAGTATATCCACAGAGTTTTGCAACCATCACAGCTATCTAATTTTAGATCACTTTTATTAATCCCAAAAGAAACACATTAACAGTCACTCTTCATTACCCCCAGCTTTCACCCTTGGCAAACACTGATCTACTTTCTGTCTCTATGGATTTGCCTATTCTGAACATTTCCCTGGAATCATACAGTATGTGGTTTTTTGTGACTGCCTTCCTTCACTTAACATAATGTTTTCAAGGTTCATCAACAGAACTTCATTCCTTTTAGTGCCAAATCATATTCTAGAGTATGACTATACCACATTTTTAAAATTCATTTATCCTTTGATGGACATTTGGGTTATTTTTCCTTTGTGGCTTTTATGGAAGATGCTGCTAGGAACATTCAAGTTTCTATATAAGTATGTGTTTTCATTTCTCTTAGATATATATGTGGAAGTGGAATGACTGGGTCATATGGTAACTATATGTCTAGTAATTTGAGGAACTGGCAAACAGTTTTCCAAAATTATGGCACCATTTTACAATCTTACCAACAATTAATGAGAATTTCAAATTTTCCACATCTTTGCCTACACTTATGGTCTATCTTGATTCTGGACATCTTAGTGGGTATGGAGTGGCATGTTATTGTGGGTTTTGATTTACATTTTCCTAGTGACTATTCTCTAGTGATACTGAGCATATTTTCATGTGCTGGTTTGCCCCTGATAAATCTTCTTTTCAGAAATGTCTATTCAAATCCTTTACTCATTTTTAAATTGAGATATTTGTGTTTTTTATAGTTATAAGAATTATTTATAAATTCTGAATAAAGTCATTTATCAGGTTTATGAGTTCCAAATATTTTCTTCTATTCTATCAGTTGTATTTTCTCTTTCTTGGTGTTCTTTGAAGCACTAACTCCAGGTCATGAAGATTTACCTGTATGTTTTCTTGTAAATGTTTTGTAATTTTAGAGCCTACATTTATATCTGTGATCTATTTTGATTTATATGACCATAAAAATTAGAGTTTATTTCCAGACTCTCAATTCTATTCCATTGATTTACTTGTCTGTTCTTATGCCAGTACACACCATTTTGTTGTAAGTTTTAAAGCTTGGAAGTGTAAGTTCTCCAATTTTTTTCTATTTCAACTTGGTTATTCTGAGTCCCTTGCATTTATGTATGAATTTTGGGATCATCTTGTCAATTTCTATAGAAATAAAAAGGCATCTGGGATTTTGATATGATTCTATTGAATCTGTAGATCAGTTTGGTGGAGTATTGCCTTCCTAACAGTATGTAATCGTCTGATCCATGAACATGGAATGTCTTTGCATATTTTTGGTATTCTTTTCTTTCAGTAATGTTTTATGGTCTTCAGGGTACAAATCTGTACTAGCTTTGTTAAATTTATTCCCAAGTATTTTATTCTTTTTGATATTATAAATAATTTCTTAACATCATTTTCATATTATTTGTTGTTAGTATATAGGAATACAATTGATTTTTGTATGTTAATTTTGTGTCCTACAACCTTGATGAATTTATTTATTAGTTTGAATAATTTTTGTGGGTTCCTTAGGATTTTTTGTACATAAAAATTATTTTGTACATATAAAATTTCTTTATATACAAGATCAAATCATCTGTCAATAGAAATAATTTATATATGCTTTTCCAATCTGAGTAAATTTTATTTTTTTTGCTAATCACTCTAGTGATTGCCTAATCACTCTAGTGACTGAACTGAACTGAATCACTCTAGTATATTATTGAGTAGAAGTGGCAAGAGTGAACAAATTTGTCTCGTTCCTCATCTTAGGAGAAAATATTCAGTCTTTCACCTCTGAGTATGATGCTGTGCTGTGCTTATTTGCTCAGTTATGTCTGACTCTTTGCGACTCTTTGGACTATAGCCCGCCAGGCTCCTCTGTCCATGGAATCCCCCAAGCAAGAATAGTGGAGTGGGTTGCATGCCCTCCTCCAGGAGATCTTCCCAATCCAGGGATCGAACCCAGGTCTCCCACGTTGCAGGCAGATTCTTTACTGTCTGAGACACCAGGGAGTATAATGCTGGCTGTGGGTTTTTCCTAGATGCCCTATCTTCCCAGGTGGCACCATGGTAAAGAATCTACCTGCCAGTGCAGGAGTCACAGGTTCAATCCCTGGATCAGGAAGATTCCCTGGAAGAGGAATTGGAAACCTACTCCAGTATTCTTGCCTGGAGAATCCCATGGGCAGAGGAGCCTGGCGGGCTACAGCCCATGGGGTTGCAAAGAGTCGGACACAGCTGAGCACATATGCATGGCATGGCCCTTTATCAGGTTGAAGAAGTTCCTTTTCTTAGTTTATTTAGTGTTTTGCCATGAAAGAGTGTTGGATTTTGTCAGATGCTTTTTCTGTGTCTATTGAGATGATCATATGGTTCCTTTCCCCTTATTTTTGGAATACCGTGTGTTGGTTGATTTTTTTGATGTTAAATCAATCTTGCATTCCTGGGATGAATCCCACTCAGTCACTGTGTTTTATCCTTCTATCTGCTGCTGACTTTCAACTGCTAGGATATTACTGAGGATGTTTTCATCTATATTTCTTCCAAGACTCACATTATGCATCTGTTGGTGAGTTTGATGTTATCCTACAGGTCTTTGAAGCTCTGTTAATTTTTCTTTATTCTTTTTCTTTTTTTGTTCTTTATGTCATTTCAGTAGACATACTTTCAAGCTTGCTAATTTGTTTCTCCTGGCAGATCAAATATGCTGTTGAAATCCTCAAGAGAATTTCTCATTTCAGTCATCCTATTTTTTTTTTACTCTATATTTCCTATTTGGGTTGTTTTAAATAATTTCTGTTTCTTTCTATTTCCTTTTTGGTGAGATATTGAACTCATACTTTTCATTAATTCTCTGGATATGATCATTTTAGGTCTTTGAGCATATTTACAATAGCTGATTTAAAGGCTTTGTGTAGTAAGATCAACATCTGGGCTTATTCAGGAATAGTTTTTATTGGCTGCTTCCTTTCCTGTATATGGGCTATATTTACTTGTTTCTTTGACTGTCCTGTCATTTGTTGTTGAATAGTGGGCATTTGTTGAATAGGGGGCATTTAAAATAATATAATAAGCAACCTTGGACATTAGATTCATTCCTTCCCCACAACATTTGTTGTTGCTTATTATTGTCATTGTTTCTGTTTGTTTAGTGACTTTCCTAGACATATTCTGTAAAGATTTTGGTTTTTTTTTTTTTTTGGCTGTTGTGAATGGCAAGTGGAGCTTCTGTTTGGTTAGCTTAATGCTCATCTAATGATTAAGCATAGATTTCCTTAAATGCCTTGAACCTGTAACTACCTCAGCTTTTGCCAAGCAATTCTGTGTGTGTGATGGGGTATACCATCAGTGTTCCAGGAATTTACAGTTCTGTTGCTCTTTCCATGTCCTGCTTGTGCAGAGCCCCAAGGTCAACCAGAGGTTAGAGAATTCTCAGATATTTCTTAGGCATGCATGCAGCACTGCCCATGAGCATGACCTTCTAGATTCAAGAATATTCAGTTCAGTTCAGTTCAGTCGCTCAGTCGTGTCTGGCTCTTTGTGACCCCATGGACTGCAGCACGCCAGGCCTCCCTGTCCATCACCAACTCCCAGAGTTTACCCAAACTCATGTCCATTGAGTTGGTGATGTCATCCAACCATCTCATCCTCTGTCGTCCCCTTCTCCTCCTGCCTTCAATCTTTCCCAGCATCAGGGTCTTTTCAAATGAGTCAGTTCTTCACATCAGGTGGCCAAAGTATTGGAGTTTCAGCTTCAGCATCAGTCCTTCCAATGAACATTGGAGCTATTCAAAGTCTCTTATGGACATCTCATTCTCCACATTTTCCTTTAGCGTTTTTGGCCCATTCTTGTTTGGCTCAATGAAGTCTTGCCAACTGAGGCAGGTGTAATGTTAATTAATTGCCTCTGACTGCTTTTGACACATGCCCAGTGAGCAAGCTCTGAGTCAGGTCAATTGAGAGAAGGCTTATGAAGGGGGTTTCCTAGGGATTTTCCAGAAAGGTCAGATACTCTCAGTTCTCTAGGACTGGATTCTTGGGAGGCGCTTCAAACATTCTCTGCCTCTTTCTGTGGCTGCTAAGTGGCTGTTTAAAGGTACTGCGATTGTGAGCCTGCTGACTTTTAAGGTTACCACATAGCGATGGAGAGTAGGTGGGGGTAGGAATAGAGTAAGTTAAAACACCACAAAGCTCACTGTCCTTACCTAGATTTAGCTGCTTTTCTTGAATAGATATTTCTCATATTAGTCTCATATTGGCTAATTTCTAGAGTTCTGTAAAAGTTCCTTTTGATAATGTTTTGCCAGTGTTCTCTGTGTTTATGAAGGAGTGAAATTTTGGAGGTCTTTATCATGCCAACCCAGAAGTCTCTGCCCAGTCTTTGATTTTTCCCCTGTGTTATGTGGTTTGGGGGATCTTAGATCCCCAGCCAGGGATAGAAGTTGGACCCAGTAGTGAAAGCACCAAGTCCTTACCACTGGACCACCAGGGAGTTCCTCCAATCTTTGATTTTTAATTAAATTGTTTAAAATGAATGAAGTATTCTAATCTATTTGTGTTCATGCCCACTATTTTACTATTTATATTCTGTTTTTTTAATCTACTTTATTTTTCTTTTCCCCTTAGTTTTATGCTTTAAAAATTATTATTTTTACCATTTTCACTCTGTTAGCTTTTTAAACACACACACACATGCATACATATATATTGCTGTTCTTTTAGTGATTACTTTAAATGTTACAAATGCTGTTTTAAAGAATCTTTTATTAATTAGTATCTTTGCTACTTTCTGATAATGTTAGGGCCTTAAAATCTTTTAACTCAATTTCCCTCCCTCTTGCCTCTTGTATTATTATTGTATGCATTTTAATTTACATGTGCAGGAAGTCACACAATACATGGTTTTTTCTTCTAGTCAATAGACATTTTGTGTTACCCATTATTTATCCTTTCTGTTGCCCTTGATTCCTTTGTACATTTCTATCTGCCTGAAGAAGTCCCTTTAGTATTTTCTTAATGCAAGTCTGCTAGCAACAACACCTGAAAAATTCCTTTATTTCTCTCTCAGATATTTTTTTCTGGGTGTAAAGTCTGGTGTTGGCATTTATTTTCTCTTAGCACTTTAAATATGACATCTGGCTTAGTCTGCTCAGGCTACTGGAACAAAACATCATAAAACTGGGTGAAAAACAGGAGACATTTATTTCTCATAGTTCTGAGGTCCAAGATCAAGGTGCTAGTTGGTTTGGCTCCTGGTTAGGATTCTTCTGTCTTACAAATGATCATCTTCTTGTGTTCTTTCATGGTGGAGAGTGAGAGCTTCTCTCTCATGTCTCTTCTTACTTAGGTTGGTGCAAAAGTAATTGTGGTTTTACAGTGTTGAACTTTCTTTCAGAGAAGGCAATGGCACCCCACTCCAGTACTCTTGCCTGGAAAATCCCATGGACCGAGGAGCCTGGTAGTCTGCAGTCCATGGGGTTGCTAAGAGTCGGACATGACTTCACTTTCACTTTTCACTTTCATGCATTGGAGAAGGAAATGGCAACCCACTCCAGTGTTCTTGCCTGGAGAATCTCAGGGACAGAGGAGCCTGGTAGGCTGCTGTCTATGGGGTCGCACAGAGTCGGACACGACTGAAGTGACTTAGCAGCAGCAGCAGCAGTGTTGAACTTTGCCATTTGATATTGGAATACATTCTTCATGTGGTTATATTATACACTGTAATGCACATTTCTTGCTTTATTTGTTTATTTTTTTGCTAATGGCTTATTACTTGCTTTTATTTCATACTTGCTTTTGTCTATGGAAATGATGTTAGACAAAAAGCCAATTTGAGCAGTTTTTTTATTCAGGTTCAAATGCGTCATAAAGCAGTGGAAATAACTTGCAACCTGAACAATGCATTTGGCCCAGGAACGGATAATGAATGTACAGTGGTGGTTCAAGAAGTTTTGGAGAGGAGATGAGAGCCTTGAAGTTGAGGAATGTGGTGGCCAGCCATTGGAAGTCGATACTGACCAACTGAGAACCATCATCAAAGCTGATCCTCTTACCACTACAGGATAAGTTGCCAAAGAACTCAAAGTAGACTCTTCTATAGTCATTTGGCATTTGAAGCAGATTGGAAAGGTGAAAAAGCTTGATAAGTGAGTGCCACATGAGCTGACCAAAAATTTAAAAAGATTGTCATTTTGAAGTGTCATCTTCTCTTATTCTATGCAATAGCAACAGATCATTTCTCCATTGGATTGTGAAGTGTGACCAAAAAATGGATTTTATATGACAACCAGCAATGACTAGTTCAGTGGTTGGACTGAGAAGAAACTCAAAAGCACTTTCCAAAGCCAAACTTGTACCAGAAAATGTCACAGTCACTGTTTGGTGGTCTGCTGGCAGTCTGATCCACTACAGCTTTCTGAATCCCAGCAAAACCATTACATTTAAGAAGTATGCTCAGCAAACCAATGAGATGTACTGAAAACTGCAATGCTCGCAGCCAGCATTGGTCAACAGAATGCACCCAGTTCTTCTCCATGACAACGCCCAACTGCATGTTCCACAACCAACACTTCAAAAGTTGAACAAATTGGGCTGCAAAATTTTGCCTCATCTGCCATATTCCCCCGATCTTTCACCAACCACCTACCACTTCTTCAAGCATATCGACAACATTTTTGCAGGGAAACTGCTTCTACAACCAGCAGAAGGCAGAAAATGCTTTCCAAGAATTCATCAAATCCTGAAGCATGGATTTTTACACTACAGAAATAAACAAACTAATTCTTCATTGGCAAAAATGCATTGATTGTAATGGTTCCTATTTTAATTAATAAAGATGTGTTTGAGCCTAGTTGCAATGATTTAAAATTCAGGGTTCAAAACTGCAATTACTTTTGTACCAAACTAATATAAGATCAGGAGCTGACTGTGGATCAGATCATGAACTCCTTATTGCCAAATTCATACTTAAATTGAAGAAAGTAGGGAAAACCACTATACCATTCAGGTATGACCTAAATCAAATCCCTTACAGTGGAAGTGACAAATAGATTCAAAGGATTAGATATGATAGATAGATTGCCTGAATAGCTATGGATGGAGGTTCATAACATTGTACAGGAGGTGGTGATCAAAACCTTTCCCAATAAAAAGAAATGCAAAAAGGCAAAATGGTTGTCTGAGGAGGCCTTACAAATAGCTGAGAAAAGAAGAGAAGTGAAAGGCAAAGAAGAAAAGGAAAGATATACCCATTTCTGAATGCAGACTTCCAAAGAATAGCAAGGAGAGATAAGAAAGCCTTCCTCAGTGATCAACGCAAAGAAATAGAGGAAAACAATAGAANTCAGTGAAAGGCAAAGAAGAAAAGGAAAGATATACCCATTTCTGAATGCAGACTTCCAAAGAATAGCAAGGAGAGATAAGAAAGCCTTCCTCAGTGATCAACGCAAAGAAATAGAGGAAAACAATAGAATGGGAAAGACTAGAGATCTCTTCAAGAAAATTAGAGATACCAAGGGAACATTTCATGCAAAGATGGGCTCAATAAAGGACAGAAATGGTATTGACCTAACAGAAGCAGAAGATATTAAGAAGAGGTGGCAAGAATACACAGAAGAACTATACAAAGAAGATCTTCACAACCCAGATAATCACAATGGTGTGATTACTCACCTAGAGCCAGACATCCTGGAATGCAAAGTCAAGTGGGCCTTAGGAAGCATCACTACAAACAAGCTAGTAGAGGTGATGGAATTCCAACTGAGCTATTTCAAATCCTCAGAGATGATGATGTGAAAATGGTGCACTCAATATGCTAGCAAATTTGGGAAATTCAGCAGTGGCCACAGGACTGGAAAAGTCAGTTTTCAATCCAATCCCAAAGAAAGGCAATGCCAAAGAATGTTCAAATTACTGCACAATTGCACTCATCTCACACACTAGCAAAGTAATGTTCAAAATTCTCCAAGCCAGGCTTCAACAGTACGTGAACTGTGAAATTCCAGATGTTTAAGCTGGATTTAGAAAAGGTAGAGAAACCAGAGATTAAATTGCCAACATCTGTTGGATCATCAAAAAAGCAAGAGAATTCCAGCAAAGCATATGCTTCTTTTCATCAACTATGCCAAAGCCTTTGACTGCGTGGATCACAACAAACTATGGAAAATTCTTCAAGAGATGGGAATACCAGACCACCTTGCCTGCTTTCTGCGAAATCTGTATGCAGATCAAGAAGCAGCAGTTAGAACTGGACATGAAACAGCAGACTGGTTCCAAATCGGGAAAGGAGTATGTCAGGGTTGTAAATTGTCACCTTACTTATTTAACTTACATGCAGAGTACATCATGCAAAATGACAGACTGGATGAAGCACAGACTGGAATCAAGATTTCTGGGAGAAATATCAATAACCTCAGATATGCAGATAATACCACCCTTATGGCAGAAAGTGAAGAACTAAAGAGCCTTTTGATGAAAGTAAAAGAGGAGAGGGAAAAAGCTGGCTTAAAACTCAACATTCAAAAAACTAAGATCATGGCATCTGGTCCTATCACTTCAGGGCAAATAGATGGGGAAAAAATGGAAACAGTGACACACATTATTTTTTTGGGATCCAAAATCACTGCAGATGCAGCCATAAAATTAAAAGATACTTGCTCCTTGGAAGAAAAGTTATGACCAACCTAGACAGCACATTAAAAAGTAGAGACATTACTTTGCCAACAAAGGTCTGTCTAGTTGAAGCTATGATTTTTCCAGTAGTCATGTATGGATGTGAGAGTTGGACCATAAAGAAAGCTGAGTGTCAAAGCGATGATTTTGAAATGTGGTGTTGGAGAAGACTCTTGAGAGTCCCCTGGACGGCAAGGAGATCAGACCAGTCCATTCTAAAGGAAATCAGTCCTGATATCCATTGGAAGGACTAATGTTGAAGCTGAAACTCCAATACTTTGGCCACCTGATATGAAGAACTGACTCCTTAGAAAAGACCCCGTTGCTGGGAAAGATTGAGAAGGGGACGACAGAGGATGAGATTGTTGGATGGTATCACCGACTCGATGGACATTCGTCTGTGCAAGCTCCGGGAATTGGTGATGGACAGGGAAGCCTGGTGTGCTGAAGTCCATGGGGTCACAAAGAGTTGAACACAACTGAACAACTGAACTGAACTGAACTGAATATAAAGCACTAACCCTGGATAATTGTTCTTTTGGTCCTGACTTTTTGTTTTATGACAACCTTAGTTTGAATGCTGGGTGTCATGTGTGATAAATTATAGCACTCTGGATGAAGTTGCGTACCTCCATAAAGAATTCGTCCTACGCTCTGGCAGACAATAGAATGAAGATGACTTAAATCTAATCGGGGTGGGAAGACTCAAGACTGATTTGTAGCTTTTGTTAGGGCTTGGTTTGAGAACTGAGAAGCTTCTTGAGGATTTTGTCCTGGGTGAGCCCTGAAGTTGAATTTTCATTTCTCAGCACTGTGAAACCACTAAAAACTTTGTTCTGTTTTTCAGCTGTTTCTCCTTGGCTTTTCAGCATCATACCTGCTAAGAAGAAAATACTTCAATAGGAAAACTGATGTGGATTGTCAGACTCACTTCTCTGCTCTTTTTTTTTTTTAATCTCCTGAATTTTGACCTCTCAAGACCTGGCTGTTTTGGCATCCACAAACTTCAATTTCTCTCTCTCTCTCTCTCCTTGTGAGATTTTTATATAGCTCTGCTGGCTTTTCAGTCCCACACAAAAGTTGGCAAATGCCTCAAGGGGAAAGCTTCATTCAAAAAGTTGGGCTTCTTCAGCGCAGTTTCTTTCTCCTTGGGATCTGCAGTCTCAAGTTCTGGCATCCTTAAAAGGTCTTTAATGCCTTCAAACAGGTTTTTTCTTCCTTTTAACCCATCTTTCTTGTTTTTTTTTTTTTTTTCCTATGGGAGTATTGACCTGCTAAGAAGTTACTCCATCATAGCTAGAGTTAAATGTCTGAATTAATTTTTTTAAAAGACAAGAGAAGCCAAGTTCTCTTCCTGTGGATCATGGGTTGAATGTGACTTGTTGAAGAATTAGCATCCTTCCTTTCGATTTCTCATGGCTGGAAGAAGGCCCAGTTATTGCTTATTTTGGCTCCTGTGACAAAGGGTCAAGAGAGGAGCCCCTTTTTGGATACCAATATAGAAAGGAAATGCAAGTTCATAACCTTGACCTGGGTTGACATGCCAAACTTGAGGCCATGAGATTCCTTTTAGAGCCAAGTGTGAGGATAAATGTTCTGGTGCTGTGAGCATGCCTCTGTCTCTAGTTGTTTTCTGAAGTGATGGAGAAGAGCCAGAGGGGTAATGGAAGATGCGAAACCTAAGATAGAGGGGGATTCATCAGGAAAACTAAGCAATTCGCTTCTAAATGTATCTGTAGCCTCCGAGTTCTATCTACCAAGCAAAAAAAGCGAAGGAGAAATCTGGTAAACATGATCATTAATTATGTCATTTGACTGTTTACCTCAACCAAGTTAGTTGGTTAACTGCCAGGTTTCCATGCCACTTTGAATTACTCAGGGATGGCAAAATGAGAAGGGGGATTAAAGCACATATCTGATGCTTTTCTATAAGCTGATGTCTATATTTGGCCTTTATGGTACTTTACGATGAGACTTTTCTGGTATTTTCTTTGGAAAATAACAGAAGAGCCTCATCTGGATTTCCAGTCCATTAATTGACTTAGGTCCTAAGAGTTGGCCAATTCTTCACTGTGAGGTTCCAGGCATTATTCAGCCATGTATCTAACAAGGTGCATGTAAGAGCAAGATGGAAAACTTCTGGAGGGGCTGGCCATGTGCCCCTGGCCTTGGAGAACAGAGTGTGGAGGCAGCATGCAATTCATTTTCAGGAACTTTATGTCCCTGGATTGAATGTTATTATCTACCCTTCTGTATTCATTCATTCATTCACTTATTATTGAACATGGTTCCTGTGCCAGGCACTATACTAGGTATGGCAGATGCAACAATGAATGAGACAGGATCTTTGCCCAGAGGAGTTCAACATCTGGCTAGAGAGTGGGCGCTCTAAGTCAGTGATGTTACTGTGGATGAACAATGCATGCACGGTGAACAGGGGCACATGGAGCTGGGAAGATGGAGTCTGCTTGAATGGGTTAGAGAAGGTTTGTTTCACAGTTAGAAGTTGAAACTGATAGATGGCATATAAATAAGATTCCTGCCTTGAGGGGCAGAAGTTGGAGAGGAAAGTGTTCTAAGCATGGCAACAGCACATACTAAGACACATGGGACAGCGTGTTCTTCTGGGGAAATGCCAGATGCTCACTGAGCCTAGAGCCTATGGTGTAGGCTGAAAACAGGGACTCTCCTGCAGTGCTTGGGGAGTCCTTGGAGAATTTTAAAGAGGAATAGTCACTTGACCAACTTTGAAATGTTGCTATAATGGTAACAGGATGAGCAGAGACTCTGGAGGCAACAGGAGATGGTTTAAAGCCTAGGCCACTTTTTCACTGTAACCTTGAGGAGTTTCCCACATACCACTGAGCTTAAATAGAATGGTAACACATTCCTTGAAATATTGTTGAGAGCATTAGAATTTATAAAGCACTCAGAACAGTATCTGAAATTTGTCATTATAATTATTGCAAGATTAATATATTGTATTGGAAAATAGAAGAGTTTCTGAGAGCCCTGGGTTCTTTTTTAAAAAAATATTTTAATTAATTATTTGGCTGTGACAGGCAGGAGATTTGATGACCCACACCTATTGATCATTTGCATATTATCCTATGCGTAGTAGTGTATTTGCAAATATTCTGGTTCAAGTTTAATTTAAGGCACATGGAAAAGCTGGGTCTCTCTGCCATATTTGAAGTTAGGGGTGGCCATGGATTTGCTTTGACCAATGGATCCCAAGCCGTAACTAAGGGCATCCTGATGAGTGGGAGCTTTCAGCACCACTTTACTATTTCCTCAATGGTATGTCAGCCAAAGTATATCCAGAAAAATGGAACTGCTATGAATGTTATGAGATAAAGGACTGATTTCAGAAATTAGATATTACACAATGGTGGGGGGAGTGTAGAAGTGAAAGTGTTAGTCGCTCAGTCATGTCTACCCTTTGTGACCCCATGGACTGTAGTACACCAGGCTCCTCTCTCCATGGGATTCTCCAGGCAAGAACAGTGGAGTGGGTTGCCATTCCCTTCTCCAGAGGATCTTTCTTTCTTTTTTTTTTTTTAATATTTTTATTAAAATTTTTTTTAAATTTTATTATAAATTTATTTATTTTAATTGGAGGCTAATTGCTTTACAATATTGTATTGGTTTTGCCATACATCAACGTGAATCCACCAGAGGTATACACATGTTTCCCACCCTGAACCCCCCTCCCACCTCCCTCCCCATACCATCCCTCTGGGTCATCCCAGTGCACCAACCGCAAGCATCCGAATCACCAGTCCAGGTTCGATGTATGACACAAGATGCTTGGTGCACTGGGATGATCCAGGGGATCTTTCTGACCCAGGGATCAAACCTGGGTCTCCCTCATTGCAGGCAGATTCTTTATTGTCTGAGCCAATGGTGCAGGTAAGGGGGAGGTGGGCTGGAAAAGTGACCATCTGAAAACTTAGAGGATTATCAATGAAGTTGTTAGCCGGTCTTCCTGAAGCACTGGTGAGAATGGACAAGTTGGAGCTTTCAGGGGAATATAAGAGGCCTGTTATATCCAGCCACTGGAGAGGAACCAAGAGCAGGGAGCTTCTGGAGGTGTCCATGGAAGCCTGCCTGAGTGCATCTGGCAGTGAGCCTTGGTCATCGGGATCTACATTCCAGGACATGAGCTGGATGTGGAGCAGAGGAAGCAAGGACAAGCTGAGATCCCTGGGGCATCTCTGTATTTGCTGTTTCTGTATCCAATGATGCTCTTCAGAAGGTAATTGTGCTGCTTCACTTTAGCCTCTCAAATCTTCTTTCAAATTCCCCCTTTAACCAAGAACCATTCAGGGGAGAGAATTCTGGAACCAATTTTAATTAAGAACCATCCAGGGGAGAGAATTCTCGAAACGGAATTCCCAATTTAACCAAGTTGTCCACAGAACAATCTAGCATAGTTTTTACTAACTTAGCATCTACATACACCTCTTTTAACCATTATTTTCAAATAAGGGCAGTAGAAAAATAATGCTTCCACCTAACATGATGAACAACTATCCATGTACAGTAAAAAAAAAAAATATGGTAACTTCTCCCCCAAAGAGGATACCCAAAGCCTCTGGAGTTTTTGATGAGAAATCAGATTTTATTCAAATCTTTGTCCCCTTGTATGTAATGCGTCATTTTCTTCTGGCTACTTTAAAATTTTTCTCTTTATTTTTACTTTTGGCATATAGCTATGATGTGCCTAGATATGGATTTCATCTTATTTATAGCTTCTTTTGTGGCTTCCCCAGTGGCTCAGAGGTTAAAGCGTCTGCCTGGAATGTGGGAGATCCAGGTTCGATCCCTGAGTCAGGAAGATCCCCTGGAGAAGGAAATGGCAACCCACTCCAGTACTCTTGCCTGGAGAATCCCATGGAGGGAGGAGCCTGGTGGACTACAGTCCATGGGGTCGCAAAGAGTCGGACACGACTGAGAGACTTCACTGTCACTGTCACTGTCATAGCTTCTTTAAATTTGTAGATTTATGTCTTTCACCAAATTTGGGGAAATATCATCCATTATTTATTAAAACATTTTTTTTCTACTCCAATTTCTCGCATCTTTCCTGAGACTCCAACTACATGTATTTTGATATACCTTTGATATCTTAAAACTGGTTCCTAAGGCCCTGCTAATTTTCAATCTTTTCTTGTTTAACTGACCAATCTCTATGGACCTATCTTCAAGTTCATTGATTATTATCTCCATTCTGCTTTCAAGGACATACAGTGAGCTTTTCATTTCAGGCCTTGTGTTTTTCAATTCCGGAATTTCTGTTTGGCTCCTTTTAATGATTTCTGGTTCTGTTTTTTTTCAAGTCAATGAATGTAGTTCAAAAGCCATTTTGAAATCCAAGACTGCTAATTTCAGCATCTTTTTGGTCCCTAGTGATTATCTTTCCTTTTAAGAATGGGTGACCTTTCCTTGGTCCTTCATTTGTTGAGTAGTTTTTTTTTTTTAATACTCCAGATAATAAATTCTGTTGTGGAATTCTGGATTCTGTTATATTCTTTCACAGAGAGTTGATTTACTTTTTGCTTTTTTTGTTTCAGCATCATAATTTGGCTGAACTCAGACTACAAACTCACTTTTAGTGCTCCCAAGCCCTATTTTCATTCCTGGTAGAGCTCTTTGTTTGCTTGTTTGTTTTGTTTTGGCTGTGCTGCGTCTGCTTTGTGGCTAGTGGGACTCTCTCTAGCTGTGGTGCATATGTTTAATTTCCCTGTGGCATGTGGAATCTTAGTTCCCGAACTGGTGATTGAACCTGAGTTTGCTGTGTTGGGAAGGAGGATTCTTCAGCACTGGACCACCAGAAAAGTCCCTGGTAAAGCTATTTTAATTGCATGACAAGAATGGGTTTCAGTGTGAGTTACTCCCCTACTAAATTGTAAGCTTGTCAAAGTAAGTAACTGGGTTTTATTCATTTTTTGTGTCCTTCACATACAGCTTAATGTTGCACACAATGGCCTTGCTACAATGCTGAATGCATGAATTACTTGTAATTTAGGAAATACCCACTAAATCAAAACACTGTTTTAAGAAGACCCAGGGGGACTTCTCCAGTGGTCCAGTGTGGGGAAGTGGTTAAGACTCTACACTTCCAATGCAAAGGGGTATGGGTTTGATCCCTGGTCAGGGGACTAAGAACCCACATGTTGCACGACCAGGAAAATTATTAAAAATATATAATTAGACCAGGGAAGGAAGAGGGGAAAGCTGTGAGTCTTATGAGTACATATCAACATCCACCCTCCTATGCTTGGAGTCATTTTCAATTGTTAATCCTCTACCAAGAATGTGGGCCTCAGTTACATTTAATCTTCAGGATTTATACTCTCATCTTTTATTCTCTACAGAGTGTACATCATAGAAAGCCCCATTACAATAAAATAATTAAAACAGAAGGTTGTGATTATTCAGTTGTTACTTTAGCTGCATTTCCGCAGTGTGGAATTACTCTAGAAGTAATAAAAATGAATCACAATTCAAATTCACAATTTGAGCCTGCTTATTCAATTATTGAATAAACATTTGAGCACAGTGATGTTGCAAGTACTAGGTCCCAGAAATATAAAAATTAATAAGCTCCATTCCTGTCCTCAAGGGGTGAGGAAAACACAGAAGTTAATCATTTAATCAGTTATTTGTAGATTCTACAAATATTTGTTGAGCACCTATTTTGTGCTGAGAACTTTGCTAGAAGCCAGGGATACAATAATGAGAAGATTACTCTAATATTATTTTAATCTTCTCATTAGAAGGTGCCCTCAGGAAACTCAAAGTTTCTCTGGAAAGTATCAGCTCTAAGAGAGGTTTTCTTATGTTGTAGTCATCCAAGTACTACTCTCACTATGTTTTTTTTTTCTTTTTGCCTTGGTGCATACAACAGTTCAGTTCAGTTCAGTCGCTCAGTCGTGTCCGACTCTTTGCGACCCCATGAATCGCAGCACGCCAGGCCTCCCTGTTCATCACCATCTCTCGGAGTTCACTCAGACTCACATCCATCGAGTCAGTGATGCCATCCAGCCATCTCATCCTCGGTCGTCCCCTTGTCCTCCTGCCCCCAATCCCTCCCAGCATCAGAGTCTTTTCCAATGAGTCAACTCTTCGCATGAGATGGCCAAAGTACTGGAGTTTCAGCTTTAGCATCATTCCTTCCAAAGAAATCCCAGGGTTGATCTCCTTCAGAATGGACTGGTTGGATCTTCTTGCAGTCCAAGGGACTCTCAAGAGTCTTCTCCAACACCACACTTCAAAAGCATCAATTCTTCGGCGATCAGCCTTCTTCACAGTCCAACTCTCACATCCATACATGACCACAGGAAAAACCATAGCCTTGACTAGACGGACCTTAGTTGGCAAAGTAATGTCTCTGCTTTTTGGCAATCTTGATTCCAGCTTGTGTTTCTTCCAGTCCAGCCTTTCTCATGATGTACTCTGCATATAAGTTAAATAAGCAGGGTGACAACATATACTATTAATTCATATTTTGTTTCACTCTTTAAAATCTTAAATCAATTTCATTTGAAAAGGAAGGTTATATAACTGACTGGATATGCTACTTATGCTTTTCAAATTCACATTAAAAAATACATGATTATTAAAGTACAAAATGACTAAATGCAAAATACCAAGTGTTATATGTTCCACACTCTGGGAAACACTGCTTTAAGCAAGTTAAATGTTGCTTAGAAGATAGTTATGAAGTGCAAAGAGCTTCCCAGGTGGCACTAGTAGTGAAGAACTTCCTGCCAATGCAGGAGACACAAGATATGTGGGTTAAATCCCTGGGGAAGATCCCCTGGAGGAGGGCATGGCAACCCACTCCAATATTCTTGCCTGGAGAATCCCAGGGACAGAGGAGACTGGCAGGCTACAGTCTGTAGGGCTGCAAAGAGTCAGACACAACTAATGCAACTTAACACACACACAAAGTGCAAAAAGTGTAACAGGATGAATCCTGTTATGAGTCCTGTCTATGGAGGAATTCCCTGTCTGACTCTGCGACCTTGTGGACTGTAGCTCGGCAGGCTCCTCTGTCCATGAGATTCTCCAGACAAGAATGCTAGAGTGGGTTGCCATGCCCTCATCCGGGGATCTTCCCAACCCAGGGATCGAACCTACGTCTCTCATGTCTCCTGCATTGGCAGGAAGTTCTTTATCACTAGCGCCACCTGGGAAGCTCACATTGCAAGGTGAAGAGATGTTAAGGTTGTGGAAGAAAATTCAAGTTGCTCATCAGCTGGTTTTATAATAAGGAAATTATGTTGGATGATGTGGAGGGGCCAGTGAAATCAGAAAGGACCTTGAAAGCAGAAGAGGAGGAGGAAGAGAGTGAACATGATTTGATGTTAAAAGGACTCGATGGTTATGGCTGGCTGTAAAGATGAAGGAAGGGGCCATGAGCCAAGGAAAGCCTGTGGCCTCTAGAACCTGGAAGAGGCAGGAAAACAAACTCTCCAGAAATTCATGCAGCCTTGATTTTTGACAGGTAACCCATGTTGGATTTCTAGCCTACAAAATTCTCAGATAATCCATTTGTTCCCTGGTGACTCAGGAGTAAAGGATCTGCTCGCCAATGCAGAAGATGCGGGTTCGATCCCTGGGTCAGGAAGATCCCCTGGAGAAGGAAATAGCAGCCCACTTCAATATTTTTGCCTGGGAAATCCCATGGACAGAGGAGCCTGGTGGGCTACAGTCCACAGTGTTGCAAAGAGTTGGACACTACTTAGTGACTAAACAACAACAAAGTTTGCGATCATTTGTTACAGCAGCCATGGAAACTAATATCACCCGACAGTGCCAGATGCATCTTAGGCATTGGCTAAAAATAAACCAAACTGAATGGGGCCTTTTCTCTAAGTTCTTTAAGGGCATGGACTACCTCTTCTTGTCCATTGTAGACCCAGTAGCCACAATCACACTTAGAAAATAGTTGGAGGTCGGTGACTAGTTTGAGTGCCTTTTGAAGGAAGGCACTATTTGAACTGACTTTTCAAGAATGAGTGGGAGTTGAGACTTCCCTGGTGGTCTACTGGTTAAAACTCTCTTCTTCCACTGCAGGGGTGTGGGTTTGGTCCCCGGTGCAGGGAACTAAGATCCAATGTGCCACAGGGCATGGTCAAAAAAATGAATTAATTTTTTTTAAAGATTAAAAAAAAAAAGAGTGGGTCAAAGTTTACTGTGCTTGGAAATAGACTGAGGAAGGGCTCTGGAGATGGGGGAACTGCATGAGCCAAGACATCAACATTCATGGTGTGTTTGGAGAAATAAATGATCCTTTGGCAGAAGACAGCATGCTCAAAGAGAATGAGTGATAGCTAACTCAGGCAGTGGTAGGGCACAGGCCGGAAAGGACTTGGGTGGCGTGCCCAGGAGTTTGAGTTGAGTCTTAATCATCACGGGGAGTCATGTATCCATTTCTTTCTGCATGGCACTAAAGGCCATGGGGGCTTGCACTCTCTCCAAGTTGGTTTCTTCATAATGTCCACTGGAAGCTTGCTTTTCCTGGAACCAGGATCCTTGCAATTCATGCAGATGTGTTGGGAGAAGGCCTGATCTTAGGGGCTTGGGTTCTTGGGCTGGGGGTCAAGTCTTGGACATCAGGAGTGGTCAGACAGAGGGAGCCAAGCATTCTGAGAAGCCGGGTGACTCCCGGGCTCCCTTGAGCTTCCTCCCGGCGGGAGCTGACGAGCTGTCAAGGTTTCCATCATAAATCCCACACTCCATGTGCTTGCAATGTGGCCACGGGGATGCATGTGGGATCGGGGCCGGGTGTGAGGGCTTAGCTCTGGAGGCAATGCTTCCTCTCTTTTCCTGTGCCTTTCCGACAGAGCTTATTTTGCTTTCGCAAAGTTACGGTGAGGAATAAAGGGGCAGTAATGAGTTCCAGATGCTTTTATTTTGCTCCTTCTATAATTGGAAACAAAAATATAGCATGGCTTTTAAATTGAAAGTGCCAGAGAGGAATGATGCTTTTAGCTCTGGGGTTTGAGCTGTGATTTAGAGCCCAGCATGAGACTCTGGCCGTCATCACCACACACCAGCTTGGCCACACGGCTCCCTGCAGACCCAGCTCCAGGCTTTATCTCAGAGCCGGAATGAGGTTCAACTGTGAGTCCTATTTTAAGAAACGCTAACGCTCGGAACCCAAACTTGCAAAGCAGACAGATTTAGGCAGAGTGAGCAGCCACGCAGTCAAAGGGTGATTGTCTCGCAGAAGGCCACTGTGCTCACCTCTTTTAATTGCGTCTCCCTTAGTGCATCTAAAAGTTTCCCTGCACATCGTTAATTTTGGGGGAAGCGGACAAAGAACCTTCCAGTAGAAGTTCCAAGTGTGAAGTGCCAAGTGAGGATCAAGGAAAAAAAAAAAAAGAGACCAGATTCTTGAAGTGTAAAGTGATCTTAGGAAGAAAGAATGCTTGAATTACTGTGGATTTGTTTGTACAACATCTAAGTTTTCAGGAGATCTTGAAAGCCACCGTGGGAAGACCTGACTCTGAGCCATATGTGGAACTAGAATCCTTGTTAGACAAAGCGATCCTCCTAAAGATGCAGGAGGAAACACCTGAGACCTTTTGGAAACTTTGTTTCTTCCTTTTTGGCCAATTGCTGTTGCAAAATGGAACCAGTGTGGAAAGTCAGATTCGAGTTTAGACTATGGAAAAGCAGTTGGCCTCCATTATAAGACTCAATAATAGCAGATTACACTCTCCAGAGATGCCAGGGTCCAGCCCGGGTGGATCCAGGGTAATTTGAAGCAGGGACGGAGTCAGTGTCCTAGGAATTAATTGCTTAATTAAAGATATAGAGGGAGATTAGAAAGAAATAGCATAGTAGGAAAATTAGTGGAGAAAAAGAGGCTGAATAACTTGGTTTACGTGGGATACCAGTAAAACTTCAAGACAAGAAGCTTCCACCACCTACGTAGGCCACCGGCGCCCACTTGAATATCGGAGGGTGCCCTGCCTTGGGCTCCCTCTCGTGTAGAACTTAAATGCCAGGGCAAAATTAGGAGGCATGGTGAGCACCCACGCTCCAGATGGGAATTCAGCCAGAAAAATGGGGAACAAGAAAGAATGACACAGGGGAATCAGTCTTTCCAGAAACTGATCCGATTTCTTTATTTTTTAGGTTTGCTTATATACCTTTTGTTACACATAGAGACAAATGGAAATTTTAAAGCCACGTGGGGGTCAGCAGTCCTGACCTTTATCAAAATCAGGTGCTTCACATAAATGTATAAAAAAAGGTCTTAGGGGTTTTACATCATCTTCTGGCCATGAGGTCTGCTGACATTTCTTTCTGATAACCAAAACATTTATTTTTTCCAAGGGTATTTTTTCTTAAACCAGGTGCCACCCTCTGAAGGTAGCAGATAGAGTTGCATTCCTATAGGGTGAGGGTGTAGTGGGTTACAACTAAGAAAGGAATTTATTTAACCTAAGGTTAACATGATTAATCTTAAAGGTTAATACTTATTTCTCCTATATGCTAGTTATATTCATTATAAGGGCAGGGAATATGGAGATTTAGCAGCAAACATCAGCCCAACAAATGAAAATCTTGTCACACCCAGGACAAGGAATTAGCAGTAATTATTGGCACAACAAATGAAAAACCCTTCACCAATATAATTCCTAACCGACCCACTATACTAATAATTTCTAACTTCCCAAAAGAATTTGCCTTTAGTAAGTCTAAAATATGCCTCTCACGGTTGGGAGGCTGTAAACAATCACATGTGGCCGGATGAACCTGTATAGGCAGGCTAGATAGACTTCAGAGGAGTTCGCAAGTTGAAACACTCTTGTGATGCCCAGGAATTTTTATTGACTTGGAGCTGTAAGTTAACTCCTTCTCCGAGAGAGGTAATGGGGGTCAGCCCCCCGTAAAGTCAGAGGTATAGGTGAGAGCATGAAACAGTAAAGTAGGTAGACTCTGGTTTTGGAGGTAGATGCTCGGGAACAGGGTGTTTCCTGAGGCTTGATCCCGCCTTTGGGTATGCCAAGCCTCCTTCCTCATGACCTTTGCCATGGGCGGAGTTCCTCACGCTGGCTCCCGGCACAAAGAGAACATTTTTAACACAAAGCAGATCCCAGGCCCCCAGTCTAAAGCAGGCCAGGATGGAAAGATAATGCTAAATAAATGGCCACTCCATCCTGACATGATTTGCACAGCACACTGGTACAAACAGGCATTCTGGACTCAGCACTGAAATCTAAGTCTAGCCTTTTGTTTAGCAAACCAAATAGTTCAAGATCTCCTTTGATGCCAAAGCTCAGGTCTTGATGAGCAAACGAAACTAACTGACATCTACCTCATTTGTCTCACTCTTGCTCTCACATTGCCTCTATTTTTTTTTTAATTTATTATTATTATTATTCTGGTTGCAGTGGGTCTTTGTTGCTGTGGTCGAGCTTCCTCTAGTTAGGTGATCAGGGGCTCTTCTCTAGTAACGGTGCACAGGCTTCTCGTTGTGTTGGTTTGTCTTACTGCAGAGCACAGTCTCCAGGTTCAGTAGTTGGAGCGCTCAAGTTCCGTAGTTGTGTTTCACAGGTTCTACAGCATGGGCTCAGTAGTTGTACTGCATGGACTTACTTGCCTTGTGGCATATGGGATCTTCCCAGACCAGGGATCAAACCCATGTCCCCTGCATTGGCGGGAGGATTCTTAATCACTGGACCACCGAGGAAGTCCTTCCCCTTGCCTTTTATGCAAGTAATTACTCCTCAGCTTTTTGAGCTGCCATCCACTGAGTACATACGCTGTGCTGGGTGACTTCCAGAGGTACACATTATTACTCCCATTCTCCAGACCTTAAACTGATCAGCCAGTTCCAAAGCCTACAGTCTTTCCCTACATTCTGACCTGTCTAATCATGAGTAGCCCACAATGTGGTCTAAAGAAATTGCTCAGAGGTTTTTAACCCTTTTAGAAATCTTACTGAGCTTGGGGGCTTTGTCTTGGATCTTCTGAGTCAGAGCCTCTGGGGTCTAAGCGCCTGTGTCTTTGAGCCAGGTGCGCAGTGGTGCTATGAGCCACCAATAGAGCATCTTAGGTGATGCGGGGCTTAGGGGGTGATTTGAGAGGTGACCCCCTTTTAGGGAGCCCTCTGCTCTGTGATGGGGCTTCCCAGTGACTCAGACTGTAAAGAATCTGCCTGCAATGTAGGACACCCAGGTTCGATCCCTGGGTCGGAAAGACCCCTGAGAAGAGAATGGCTACCCACTCCAGTATTCTTGCCTGGAGAATTCCGTGGACAGAGGAGCCTGGTGGTCTACAGTCCATGGGGTCGCAAAGAGTCGGACACGACTGAGCAACTAACACTTTCTGCTCTGTGACCTGCCCATTGCCTCTCATGTGGCCTGAGAAGTCAACCAGGGAGACTGAGGCAAAGGCATACTCCTCATTCCTGGCAGGCCCTCTGGCCATATCCCCCTCTTTCCTGACCTTCTGAGTTGACTGGGAAGTTCAGAAGGACACTTTGGTGGTCCATATCAGTCCCCATTAGACCCTAGAGCCAGGTTTCTGTCCCTCCCCTCTGTTGCCCACTCCTATTAGTTCTGAGCACCTGAGGAGGCCTCCTGAGAAGTTTTCCCCAGTTCCTATGGGGAAATTGCTAAGCCAGAGCTTAAAATATGGAGGAAAAAAAGGAGAAAACTTGAGAGGCACCCACTCCCCCCAGTGCAGGCCATCTGTCTCCAAAGATGTGGGGTATTCTCAGCTTATCTTCTTCCAAATGGCTGGACCTTGTCCAGTTTCCCCGTCTTCCCATTTTGTTGGTGTCTCCACGCCACTGAGTATTTTCAAGGTCCCACCTCCAAGGGGAGGAACAGGAGGCAGAACCTCCAAGCTGCGGTAACTTTCTGCGGTTAAGGAATTCTTGAGGCTCTCACCCTCTAGACCATGGAAGCCAGGAACTGCTGGAGCTAAGCTTCTAAAAGCAGACATAAACCCACTCTTCCTCTCTCAGTAAACACATCAAGCCTAGGTCCTCTTAGAAGGATACGAAATGTGTGAGTTTCCAAAAAATGTCTTTACAGGCACGATTGTCTTCTTGGAACTCAGCTTATGTAAATAATTAAGGGAGTGCTCCCTCAGCTCTTTATAAGTGTTCACTGCAACACTGATTTTACTGAGACAACTTGGACACCATCTACATGGACAATAAGAGAGGATTAGATAAATGAATCCCATCACTATGGAAAGCCATGATGTACATTCTTACTCTTGATCACAGAAGGTTATTTATGATATTTTAAGTGCCAGAAGTAGATCACAAAACAATATGAACACTATGATCTCATTTTTGCATCTGGAAAAATGCACACCAAACTATTACTAATCACTATATCTGGGTAGGGAGTGAAGGTGGTTTTTATTTCCTCCTCCTTTGCATGTCTGTATTTTCTAATGATAATACTGAAGAATGTACAATCTTTGTTCAACTGGTACAAGTCTAATGCTGCTGTTGAGTGAGGTCAGGCCTCTGAAAGTGAGGCAGAAAGAAGAGGGAACATAGGTCCCTACACAATCTCCAGCCCCAACTCCACTGCCCAACCACCGACGTCAACAGTCATGATATGCATTACTTACCACCAAGGCCTTCACATTTTTTCATTAGCCAGAAGAGAAAACAGATACAACCAGACTCCTCAGTAACCACATTCTGCCTGAGGTTGCCTTTGTGAAGAAGTGCTAGTCTCTCAATCATGTCCGACTCTTTGTGATCCCATGGACTATAGCCCACCAGACTCCTCTATCCATGGGATTCTTCAGGCAAGAATACTGGAATGGGTGATTGATAGATTGATTTCATCACTCAGTTGTGTCTGACTCTTTGCGACCCCGTGGACTGTAGCCCACCAGGCTCCTCCATCCATGGGATTCTCTAGGCAAGAATACTGGACTGGGTTGCCATTTCTTTCTCCAGGGGATCTTCCCAACCCAGGGATCGAACCCGGGTCTCCCGCATTGCGGGCAGACTCTTTAACTTCTGAACTACCAGGGAAGCCCACTGGAATGGGTAGCCATTCCCTTCTCCAAGGGATCTTCCTGATCCAGGAAATGAACCCAGGTTTCCTGTGGGCAGATTCTTTACCTACTCGGGAAGCCTGAGGCTGCCTATAAGAGTTGTAAACCTTCAACTCAAAGCGACCCAACCTCAAAGACGGTTGAACTGAGAAATACACACTCCTCCTGTCAGAGGTGGCCAGGGGGCGTGGCTCCCAGGTTTGGAGCAATTGCCGTAAGAGATGGTATCAGGCAGAGGGACTCATAGCATCACTTTCATTTCTGGTAAAACTGGGTTTGGACACCATGGTTAGTTTTCTTAGCCAAGTGGTTTGGAGACTCCTTTGTCCCAGCATGCAGTCAGACCAGGGCTGTTAGTGGCCACAGGGAAGGGCTTCAGGCATCAACAGCATGTCTTACCCCATGTGACTTTCAGCATCCCGGAGCTTCCTGAGGTCTGGCAGAGCCCCCCAAAGACGGGGTCACCTGAGTTCTCCAGTAAATCACATCCATCGGTCCCAACGCCTCTCCCAGGGGAAGGTTAAAAAGGAAAGACACCAGAGTGTTATGCTAAAGTAAGGGTCAGCAAACTACTCCCAGGGGCAACATCTGCTCCCTGCTCGTTTTTGTAAATGAGTGATATTGGAGCACAGCCACACATGTTCATTTGTGTATCATCTAAGGCTGCTGTCATGCTCCAACACCATAGCCGACGATAGACAGAAACCATACAGCCTGGAAAGCCAAATACTGCTGACCTCTGCTCTACAGGGTGTCTCATCAGGAAGGCCAGAGAAGAGGGGCATTTCTGCTGTTCTGGGACACACACTCTCCTCTCTCTGGCCCGTCCGGCTGGATTTCAAGTGCCAGTCCTCGGACATTAAGCTTCATCAAGATACATGCTCCCCAGTGTTGATGGCAGCACTATTACAATAACCAAGGCGTGCAAGCAGAGTGACCACTGACACACGAATGGACAAAGATGCTGTGTCACACGCGTGTCCACAGCAGACAGTACTCAGCCATACAAGGAATGAAAGAATGCCTGTCAAACGCTCGAATGGACCTGGAGATTACCATACCAAGTGAAGCAAGCCAGACAAAGATACATATCATGTGATATTGCTTATTTGAGCGTGTGTGTTAAGTTGCTTCAGTCATGTCCAGCTCTTTGTGACCCTATGGACTGTAGCCTTCCAAGCTCCTCTGTCTGTGGGGATTCTCCAGGCAGAATACTGGACTGGGGAATACTTCCTCCAGGGGATCTTCCTGACCCAGGGATCAAATCCATGTCTCCTGTGGCTCCTGGATTGCAGGCAGATTCTTTACTGCTGAGCCTCTGGGGAAGCACATGACGTTGGTTATATGTGGAATCTAAAAAAAAAAAAAAAAAGATACAAATTAAATTATTTATAAAACAGAAACAGACTCATAGATAAAGAAAACAAACTTATGGTTACCAAAGAGGAAATGGTGGGAGAGATAAATGAGAACTTTGGGATTAACATATATATACTACTATATATAACAGATAAACAACAAGGACCTACTGTATAGCACAGGGAATTGTACTAAATATCTTGTAATAAATTATAATTCAAGAGAATCTGTAAAAGAATATGTCCATATATATGGATGTATATACCTGAATCACTGAATTGCTGTATACCTGAAACCAATACAACATTGTAGATCAATTATACTTCAATAAAAAACAAAGTTCATCAAGGTTTGCTCCTCGGCCTCTCCTCTCATCATTCTATATTCTCAGAATCCTCTCTTGAATGTCTCAAAGGCCTTTTGAATCATGAAACCACTAGCCAAGGGTTGACCATATAATGTCAAATAAACTGTGGAAAATTCTGAAAGAGATGGGAATCCCAGACCACCTGACCTGCCTCTTGAGAAATCTGTATGCAAGTCAGGAAGCAACAGTTAGAACTGGACATGGAACAACAGACTGGTTCCAAATAGGAAAAGGAGTGCGTCAAGGCTGTATATTGTCACCCTGCTTATTTAACTTCTATGCAGAGTACATCATGAGAAACGCTGGGCTGGAAGAAGCACAAGCTGGAATCAAGATTGCCGGGAGAAATATCAATAACCTCAGATAGGCAGATGATACCACCCTTATGGCAGAAAGTGAAGAGGAACCAAAAAGCCTCTTGATGAAAGTGAAAGTGGAGAGTGAAAAAGTTGGCTTAAAGCTCAACATTCAGAAAACGAAGATCATGGCATCCGGTCCCATCACTTCATGGGAAATAGATGGGGAAACAGTGGAAACAGTGTCAGACTTTATTTTTTTGGGCTCCAAAATCATCCTCAGATATGCAGATGACACCACCCTAATGGCAGAAAGTGAAGAACTAAAGAGCCTCTTGATGAAAGTGAAAGAGGAGCATGAAAAAGTTGCCTTAAAGCTCAACATTCAGAAAACTAAGATTATGGCATCTGGTCCCATCACTTCATGGCAAGTAGATGGGGAAACAATGGAAACAGTGATACGCTTTATTTTTTGGGGCTCCAAAATCACTGCAAATGGTGACTGCAGCCATGAAATAAAAGACACTTGCTCCTTGGAAGAAAAGTTATGACCAACCTAGACAGCATATTCAAAAGCAGAGACATTACTTTACTGACAAAGGTCTGTCTAGTCAAAGCTATGGTTTTTCCAGTAGTCATGTATGGATGTGCGAGTTGGACTATAAAGAAAGCTGAGCACCAAAGAACTGATGCTTTTGAACTGTGGTGTTGGAGAAGACTCTTGAGAGTCCCTTGGACTGCAAGGAGATCCAATTAGTCCATCCTAAAGGAAATCANCTAGTCAAAGCTATGGTTTTTCCAGTAGTCATGTATGGATGTGCGAGTTGGACTATAAAGAAAGCTGAGCACCAAAGAACTGATGCTTTTGAACTGTGGTGTTGGAGAAGACTCTTGAGAGTCCCTTGGACTGCAAGGAGATCCAATTAGTCCATCCTAAAGGAAATCAGTCCTGAATATTCATTGGAAGGACTGATGCTGAAGCTGAAACTCCAATACTTTGGCCACCTGATGCGAAGTACCAACTCAGAAAAGACCCTGGTGCTGGGGAAGATTGAAAGTGGGAGGAAAAGGGGATGACAGAAGATGAGATGGTTGGATGACATCACTGACTCAATGGATATGAGTTTGAGTAGGCTCCAGGAGTTGGTGATGGACAGGGAGGCCTGGCATCCTGCAGTCCATGGGGTTGCAAAGAGTCAGATACAACTGAGCAACTCAAACTGAACTGAACAGGCTTTAGAGCTGGATCAACCTGGATTCAGTTCCCGTCTAGACCAGCAAAATTAGCTCAGTGTTATGAGGGTCCCTCTCTAATCTTAATCTCTTCATCATCTTAATCTCTTCATCAATATGATGGTAATAATACTACTGGCAGTAAGATACTTCAATGAATATTCTTGTATGAATGAATCTTGTTCATTTGAACATATTACTATGGGCAGAGAAATCTATGGGTCAAAGGCATATGCAGTTTGATATTGATAATTGCTGCAAAATCTTTCTAAAAAGCCTATCCTAATTTCAGTGTAACTTGGTAGTGTATGGGGCGCTACGGAAACTGGCTAACTGATGACATCACCCTGTAAAGAAGAAACTCTCAAGGCTATTCCACCTGTCTCTTATACACATCTTTTGTGAAAGGCAAAAAGACAAAAAAAAAATCCCTCCAGGAATGATTTAATAGTTTTGTATTTTATAAAGTTTTATATCATTTCTTTAAAATTCTGGGTCAATGCCAAGGTTCAATTTCTACTATATTAGTTGCATTCCATAAAAAAGGTAAAAATCAATTAAAGTCATATATTCTAGAAAAGCATCTAAATGTATGGAAACATTATTAAGTCAAAGCCTTTTTTGTTTTTTCTGGCACTTCTCCTCCAAATTGTGTCCAAACCACTTTGCTTCACTGTAGAATAAAGGAAGCTGTATGTTTTCTTTTCTTGGCAGGTGAAGGTAGAACTAATACAGGGAGGAACTTTTTGGTAGTGTATGGGGCGCTACGGAAACTGGCTAACTGATGACATCACCCTGTAAAGAAGAAACTCTCAAGGCTATTCCACTACTTTGCTTCACTGTAGAATAAAGGAAGCTGTATGTTTTCTTTTCTTGGCAGGTGAAGGTAGAACTAATACAGGGAGGAACTTTTTGGTAGTGTATGGGGCGCTACGGAAACTGGCTAACTGATGACATCACCCTGTAAAGAAGAAACTCTCAAGGCTATTCCACTGGCTCTGGAAATCAGTACAAGCTGCTATCCAATTTGCAATACCTCAGAACCAAAAAGCTTAGTGATAATAAAAAATTAATAAATAAAAAAAAATCTAGTCCTGATACCAAATGTAGTCTAGTGCTTCCTGTAAGATTACATGTGCTTCATGAAAATTAATGGTCAAGTTCAATGATGCTTTGTTTTATGTGACTTGTTTTTCTGCTATGCCTTTTCTGGGCCAAAGAATTTTTTCCCCCATGTCCATAGGAAATATAAATTGGTTTAGTCTAGCTTTACTTTGCTCATGGAAAAAAAAAAGTATACATGCCCTTTCAAATGAGCCAATCACTTCAGAATAAGGTCATCCATTCATTCAGCTGAAGCAAGATTGCTTTTAGAAGCAGAACAATAGCCCTGTATAGAGAGGCTTGCATTTTGCCTGAAGTAGACTATATTTGAATGCTTTGTGCAAAATCCTTTAACCTTAATTCAAACAAAAAATAACCCTGGAAATGTTGCATTGTGCCAAGTGGCTACTAACCTTAGACAGCTAATGTGTATGTGTGTATTTATACACACATATATATGTATTTTTAGGTATATGTAAAGGTATACGTATACATGTATGTATACACATAATACATGGGAGCTTTCCTCACGGCTCAGCGGCAGAGAAACTGCCTGCAATACAGGAGACACAGGAGACTGGGTCAGAAAAATCCCCAGAAAGAGGAAGTAGCAACTCACTCCATCTTCTTGCTAGGATAATCCCACGGATAGAGAAGCCTGGTGGGCTACAGTCCATGGGATGGCAAAGAGTAGGACACAACTGAGTGACTGAGTATGCAAATACACATCAGTCCATTCTAAAGGAGATCTGTCCTGGGTGTTCTTTGGAAGGAATGATACTAAAGCTGAAACTCCAGTACTTTGGCCACCTCATGAGAAGAGTTGACTCATTGGAAAAGACTCTGATGCTGGGAGGGATTGGGGGCAGGAGGAGAAGGGGACGACAGAGGATGAGATGGCTGGATGGCATCACTGACTCGATGGACGTGAGTCTGAGTGAACTCCNCCAGTACTTTGGCCACCTCATGCGAAGAGTTGACTCATTGGAAAAGACTCTGATGCTGGGAGGGATTGGGGGCAGGAGGAGAAGGGGACGACAGAGGATGAGATGGCTGGATGGCATCACTGACTCGATGGACGTGAGTCTGAGTGAACTCCGGGAGTTGGTGATGGACAGGGAGGCCTGGCATGCTACGATTCATGGGGTCACAAAGAGTTGGACACGACTATGTGACTGAACTGAACTGAACTGACCATATAATTGATTGATCCAAACTGGGGCATTTGAGGGAATAAAAAAAATTCTGGACAAGACTTTGAGAAAATAGGCATAACTTGGATTGTCCCGAAAAATCTGAGAAGTAGGGTCATTTTAGGTGAAAGCACTAATTATCTCCTTTCCCCAAACCTGGGTCCTTTTCAGGAGTGCCCAGTGGCTCTGGCATTGCCTCTTGCTCATGGTACAGATAGGAGACCCAAGGCATTTCCTGTACACCTCCCTCTCTCTAACTATCCACCTCCCATCCATCACCAACTCCTGCTTCCTACACTCTTTGGAATCCACCCACTTCTGGCCCATCCTGGCTGCAACATCCAAGTCCAAACAACCACTGGATTATGTCTGGGCATCTCAAGAGACTCCATACTGACCTAATGCCACTGGTTTCAGCTCCTCCCACCTCCTTTCCATGCAGCCGCCAGACTGGATCTTCTGAAATGTCAGTCTGATTGGGTCACTCCTGAAGGCAAACAAATGGCTTCTCCAAGTCTTTAGGACAGAGATTCTTAGACCTGAACCCTAAGGCCTGCGAGGGCTACCTTCCCTCTGACCCCCAATCCAATGCCCTTTGTCCTTTCCATTTTTTTGTTGTTGTTCAGTCACTAAGTCGTGTCCAAGTCTTTGTCACTCCAGGGACTGCAGCACTCCAGGCTTCCCTGTCCTTCACTGTCTCCCGGAGCTTGCTCAAACTCATGTCCATTGAGTCGGTGATGCCATGCAACCATGTCATCCTCAGTTGCCCCTTCTTCTCCTGCCCTCAATGTACCCCAGCATCAGGGTCTTTTCCAATGAGTTGGCTCTTCACATCAGGTGGCAAAAGTACTGGAGTTTCAGCATCAGCCTTTAGGTAATGCTTGAAAGCTTCCAAAGCCTCTGCTTCCTACAGTCCCTTCCTAAAGACTGTTCCATGTAGCTGGAAAACTCCTTCCCCTACTGGAGCCCAGATCTCTGTCTAAACCTCACTCCTTCACTCCGCACGAGACTGTTACTATGTCCTCACCTGCCACATGCCCTATTCTCTGGCCCTCGTGGCACTGGCACACACTGTAATGATATCTATGTGGTTATTTGCTTACTGACCGTCTCCTCCGCCATAAACTGCTGGAGGTGCTAGAAGATGTCTCTTTGCTCCCTTTGCTCATGACTCTTTGCTCACTGTTACACCTCAGCACCTCTCTCATTGTTAGCACGTGTGTGTGTGTGCTCAGTTGCGCAGTCGTGTCTGACTCTTTGTGACCCCATGGACAGTAGCCTGCCAGGCTCCTCTGTCCAGAGGATTTCCCAGCCGTGCAGACTAGAATGGGGTGCCATTTCCTCCTCCAGGGGATCTTTCCGACCCAGGAATCCAACCCATGTCTTCTGCATTGGCAGGTGGGTTCTTTACCACCGTACCACCTGGGGAGACCTATTGTCAGCACAGGTTAGCACTCCACAAATATTTGTCCAAAGATGATGAAACAGGACAGCCAGCCTCCGTGGAATCAGGGTTTGAGGATCTTAGTTTAGCCAGAATGGAGACTGTGCTAGTTTGCTACCACAGTCTATAGTGGCTGCTATAACAAACGACCATAGACTTGGTGACTTACAACCACAGAGATTTCTTTTCTTGTTTTTCTGGAGTCTTAAATCAAGATGTCAGCAGAGCCTGTGGAGGTTCCAGGGAAGCGTCTCTTCTGGCTTCTGGTGACTGCAGACTTTCCTTGGCTTGTGGCCACATCACTGCTTTCTCTGTTCCCACCTCCCACCACCATCTTCCCTTCTGCTTCGAATCTCCCTTCTTGTGGAAGTGTCTTATAAGGACACTTGCAATGGTGTTGAGGGCCCATCAGACAATCTCCTCATCTCAAAATCCTCAACTTAACTACATCTGCAAAGACCCTTTCCCCTAATAAGGTCATATTGGCAGGCTGGGAATTAGGACATGGACGCAACTTTCTGGTTGTGGGCGGGGAGGGCGAGCATTTCTACCTACCATAGGGACAAAAGACTAGATGTGATCCAACAGGAAAAAAGATCTGTCTAGGGAAATTCAGGATGAAAACCTTTGCAAACCAGAAGACAGAATAGATTTCAGTGACCATGGAGGGAGAAACATCCTTAAGATGCTTCCCACTGGGGTCAAAACTGAAGTGTCTCCTTCAACTTTCCCTAAAGCGTACCAAGTTATTAGTTACCTTAAACCTCACTGAGAAATAGATCCTCTGTGATCAGGACTTTGAATATCTTTTAAAAGGTGTAGCTTCTGAAAACAATTGTTGTTCAGTTGCTCAGTTGTGTCCAGCTCCCTGAGATCCCATGGACTGCAGCACGCCAGGCCTCCCTGTCCATCACCATCTCCTGGAGTCTACCCAAACCCATGTCCATTGAGTCGATGATGCCATCCAACCATCTCATCCTCTGTCGTCCCCTTCTTCTCCTGCCCTCAATCTTTCCCAGCATCAGGGTCTTTTCCAGTGAGCCAGCTCTTCACATCAGGTGGCCAAATTATTGGAGCGTCAGCTCTGAAAACAATTAAAAGCATGCAAACACGGGGGCCTGCCTAGAAATAAACACTACTGTATTTTTAGAAGGCTGGGTCCTTTCATTTTTAGGTAATGAGTCTAATTTGATTTCTATAAACCCCAGTGGTCCTTCTGCGGTTTAATTTAGACGGGAGTTTCTAAGCTGCTTTCTGAAATGGCAAGGCTTCTGGGTGTGCTATTTATGAGGGAGAATTGGGGTGAAGTTCCATTTCTGGCGGAGGGTAAAAATAAAGATTTTTCTCCTGAGTGGGCCCCTCTCAGAATCCAGCCAGGTCTACACTGGGCACACGTGTGCAGCATATGTCAGGATCGCCTCCGAAGAGAGGCTATGAGTCAATCCGCCTGGCTCCGCTCTGGGGAGTTTAAATCATGCAGCTTCTCCATCATGTAAAGCGATGTTTGGTTTTCTGGGAGGGAGGTTATGGATATTTTTGCAGTAAAATATGAACAGAGAATACAGTCGATCCCCACCGTGAGGACATAAGGAACACAAACTAAAAGATGACCGTCAGATGATTTCTCTACCACAGGAAGCTTCCAGATCCTTTTCCTTTGGGCAGCAGGATGGTGGTGGCCCCATGAGAGGGTGAGATCATTCTTTCAATCTGCAAGCATCTTTGGAAGCCCTCCCAGGGGAACTGGAGAAAGCACTGGGGTGGCGTATAAAACAGTGAGCTGGGTGTCATAGTGCACATTAGCTTTTAACGAAGTGAATCACTCTTAGCTCTTCCAAAATCACAGTCCTTGATGATGAACTGGTTCACGATGACCAAGTTCAAGTACAGAAGTGCCGTTTCAGCCATCACGCGCACCGAGGTCCGTTCTTCCCTCGTCACTGTAATTGAAGAGAGTTGATCTTGTCCGAGTTATACTTTGGAGACTCCAAGACTTTGCTGGAGATTCAGAGAGAAATCTGGGAGTTAGACAGAATTAAATCTGGCATCTGCTGGGACTCCACACCTCCAGGACACTCAAAGCCACTCGACCTCCTGGGGCCACCCTGGGAAGGTTTGCAATCTACCAGCTCCCAGGGTGCCAAGGTACCAAAGCTCCAGCCTGCTGTAGGGACTCAAAGGGGAAAGACAGAAATGAGTTGACCTGACCAGAGCCCAAACACAAAGGCAGGAGGCCTCTGCGGACACTTCACGGCCTGAATCCTCCCCTTCACAGCCTGAATCCTCCCCTGGAGGCATGAAATCTCAGAGTCGTGCTTACAGGGAGGGCAGAAGGAGATGCCATCAAGGGCCCATGCAGATAACGCTGGAGGGAAGGCCGATGCTGGGGAGGATGGGGTGATGGTGAAGCCTGAAAAAGTTGGAAGAGACAGATGAGGGGGAGGAGGAGAGGGAGAGGAAGGAGAGACAGAAGCCTCTTGCTGAGCCTGAGATAACTTCACTCCCCTGCACTCAGGGCACCAAAGGGGAATGAAGGATGTGTGTCGACAGGACCTGGATGCGCTGAAGAAATGCCTGTAAGTGGAGCCTTGGAGAGAGGGGCGGAGGCAGGGGTGCTCCGTGCGAGTTCAGCGAGCGCGAGTTCGGCGAGGAGACTTCCGAGGACTTGCCCTGGCCCTGCACCGGTCCCCAGGGCCTCTGTGTGTGCCGGGGGCTTGAAGACAGGCAGCAAGAGAGTCTCAAAGTGGAGAGATGTTAATGGACCCATTGGTCTTAACACCAGCACCTCTGCTCTGTTGAGGGAAACCGTTTCACTCAGATGATTTTTGACAGAATCCTGCCATCTTCCCAGGGCTTTCTGGGGAGCTCGGTGGTAAAGAATCTGCCTACCAATGCAGGAGACTCGGGTTAGATCCCTGGGTCAGGAAGATCCCCTGGAGAAGGAAGTGGCAAACCACTCCAGTCTTCTTGCCTGGAGAGTCCCATGGACAATGGAGCCTGGACAGTACTGAGCACGCAGGCATGATATCTTCCCGCCAGGGCCCATTCTCAACCACCTTGCTCTCTACTCCAATCCTCACTAGAACTCCAAGCTCCTGCCTCCCTCCAAAAGAGATATTTCATGAAAAAAAAAAAAAATTGTCAGCTAAACGAGTAGCTCCCTGAGTTACTCAGAGGCTGGACTAGGGTGAGGCTTGCCTCCATCCTGCCTTGCCTCCATCCACGAGGTCCCCACCAGCCTCCCTCTTCTCTGTAGTCAGTGTTTCCCAACTCCATCCCAGAATAGCCTCAACCTTCAGGCTCACATGGAATTTTCTGGAACACAGTGCACAGACTGACAAAGTCTCAAGAGAGATTCCTCCAAGCAGACACCTGGATGGATCCTGAGCCAGTTCCTCAACCTTTTTCTAGTCCAGCATGTGTCGAGTCTGGTTAGGGTTCAAGCTGCCTTCTGGGTGACACCTTCTAGAGTGGTGGCCCTCCAATCCATCTCCCCCCTACCTCTTCTTTTTCTGGAACCTGCAGATGCTGCCTCTGTTGGAGTAGGCTCGGTGTCATGGGGAAATTCCCCCACTACCTGTGACTGGAACATCCTAAGGGGGAATTCTTGATGCTGGAAAAGATTGAAGGCAAAAGGAGAAGGGGATGGCAGAGGATGAGATGGTTGGATGGCATCACTGACTCTGTGGACATGAATTTGAGCAAAATCCAAGAGACAGTAGAGGACAGAGGAGCCTGGCGTGCTGCAGTCCATGGGGGTCGCAGTCAGACACAGCTGAGCTACTGAACAATAACAAGAGGGGGTGGTATTTCTGGACCAGGTCATTTACTCTCTTCTGGGCCAGTCAGGGGAGTGGGTACTGCTGTTTGACTAGACTGGCCAGCTGAGGATTTAAGGGGACAGGAGAATCACCTGCAAAAATCCCCAGTGAAACACTGGCTGTTTGCACACAGCTTCTCATAAAGATGGCAGCATCTTTTTAAGACAAGAAGCCACTGATCCTCTTTACTGACAAGACATTGCATATCAAAATAGAAAGAAAAAACTGACAGAAAACCAGGCTCATCACATCTTTTCTTACTTTACCTGGACCACTGGGGACCCAGCCCACACGGTCTGTGCTTAGCTGGTCTCAAACAGACGCCCACTGTTGGCCTCCTGTTGCTTTGTCTCACTAAGAAAATCTGAGTACCTTGATCTGCCACTTTGCGTGGTGGCCAGACTCCTCTTTCTAGGAGAATCTGGAATAATCTTCCTCTTAAAGTGAATTCTTCCGAGAAAGCACAGCATATTCAAGGAAAATGTCCAAACAAGGAAGTCAGAGATTTAGGTGAATCTTTGTTTAGCTCTGTGTTCTTCATCAGAGTGAAGTGAAGTGATTTCATCTCTCTAAACTTCATTTTTCTTATTTGTATAGAGGTCAAACATAAATTTGTTGACTGCTAACTGTGTGACCTTGGGCTAGTTACTTAACTTCTCTGGGCCTTAGTTTCCTTTTATCAGTGAAATGGATAAACATTGATGTCTATTTCAAGGTTGTTGCTGATACCAAATTGCTGTGTGTAAAGGGTGACTCAGATAATAAAGAATCTGCCTGTAATGCAGGAGACCTGGGTTTGATCCCTGGGTTGGGAAGATCCCCTGGAGATAGGAATGGCTACCCACTCCAGTTATTCTTGCCTGGAGAATTCCATGGACAGAGGAGCCTGGTGGGCTACAGCCCATAGGGTCACAGAGAGTTAGACCCGACTGAAGCAACTTAGCATGCATGCATGCCTAGTGTGGCCGATTAAACATGGCCTAAAGCTTTGCAGCTCAATAAGTAGAATCTGTCCACCTTTTGAAACTGGGCTGGCCTTGTGCTTTTCTTTGACTAAGAAGATGCCAAGTGACCTTGTCTGACTTCCAAAACCAGCACACTGCCCTGAGGATATCAGGAGAGGAATCTGGTCTAACCAGCTGGGAGATGAGGGGCCGTGGGGTGAACTGAGGTGAAGCTGGTACTAACTCCTAATAATACATCCCTCCTCACTCACATGGTCTGTGTCCCTAAGGAAACCTGACCAGCATCACAGAACATCAACGTTAAAAAGACTTCTTCACAGACAATTCTTTTGGGAAAAGGTGTTACAGCACCACATACATACCTTGAGGTCTTCTCCAGGGCATGTCAGGTGCCAGGGATTGGCATTAGATGCAGCTCTTCATATTGGGAGAGATGACAGGCTTGTCAGGTGTTTTGGAGCTTTAGTCATGAAAACCACACCTGGAATGGAAAATGCTCCCGCTTGAATTGTACTGATAGATGTTTTGTTTGGCTGTGCCGCACGGCCTGTGGGGCCCTGATCTCTGATCAGGGATTTCATGTGGGCCCTTGGCAGTGGGAGCATGCAGTCCTAACCATTGGACCGCCAGGGAATTCCCAGGGACAGCGAGGTTTTATTATTAGGGTGAATGAAATGTCCCCTGTGAACCATCCCCTCTCTGTAATTCCAATTTGACTTAATTCTGCACTTTGGAGACCATGAAGAGGTCAGAGGAAGGTCAGGTCTGGAGTTTCAATCAGCATCAAACCTTTTATGTCTAAGGATTCTGTCAACATGGAATCCAGAGCTTAGAGAAGAAAGGAGAACGTCATAAGGTAAAGGCATTTTATACCATCTGAGCAATTTAAGTCTTTAGGCCAGAAAGAAGTATGTATCTGAGGAAAATAAGAGTATGATGGTGGCTTATAGTGGTTAAGAATTTGGCCTTTGTTGTCAAACACTGAAATTCAAATTCCGCTTTTTACCTTGTAGCAGTTACACACTGCTATATAAGAAATCACCCAATTTTTTAATGACTTGAATTAGGAACCATGCATTTGTTCAGAATTCCAGAGTTTGGACTGGTATGTATCTATTAACCCCAAACTCCTAATTTATTTATCCCACCCCCACATTTCCTTTGTTAACCATAAATTTGTTTTCTATGTCTGTGAGTCTTTTATAAATAAATTCATTTGTATTATTGTTTAGATTCCACATATATATGATATCAAATAAGATTTGTTTTTCTCTTCCTGCCTTACTTAGTATGATAATCTCGAGGTCCATCCATGTTGCTGCAAATTTCAGTATTTTATTCTTTTTGATAGCTGAGTAATATTCCACACATATATATACACCACATCTTATCCATTCATCTGTTGATAGACATTTAGTTTGCTTCCAAGTCTTGGCTATTGTAAACAGTGTTGCTATGAACATAGAGGTGCATGTATCTTTTCAAATTGAGTTTTTGTCTTTTCCGGATATATGCTCAGGAGTGGGATTGCTGGATCTCTACTTGGTAACTCTACTTTTAGTTTTTTAAGGAAACTCCATAATGTTTTTCATAACAGCTGCACCAATTAACATTCCCACCAACCATGTAGGAGAGTTCCTTTTTGTTCACACCTTTTCCAGCATTTATTTGTAGACTTTTTGATGATGGCCATTCTGACTGGTGTGAGATGTTACCTCACTGTGGTTTTGATTTTCATTTCTCTAATAACTAGTGATGTGGACCATCTTTTCCTGTGCCTGTTGGCCATCTGTATGTCTTCTTTGGAGAGATGTCTATTTAGGTCTTCTGCCCAATGTTTGTGGGTTTTGTTTTGTTTTGTTTTTGATATTTAGTTATATAAGCTGTTTGTATATTTTGGAAATTAAGCCCTTGTTGGTCTTAGCATTTCCAAATATTTTCTCCCAGTACATAGGTTGTCTTTTTGTTTTGTTTATGGTTTCCTTTGCTGTGCAAAATCTTTTAAGGTTGGTTAGCTTCCATTTGTTTATTTTTGCTTTAATTTCTTTTGCCTTGGAGACTGATAAGGCAAGAAGATAATGCTATGATTTATGTCCAAGAAAGTTTTGCCTATGTTCTCTTCTAGGAATTTTATGGTGCCATGTCTTATATTTGGGTCTTTAAATCATTTTGAGTTTATTTTCGTATATTGTGTGAGGGAGTGTTCTAACTTAATTGATTTACATGCAGCTGTCCCGCTGTCCCAACACCATTTGCTGAAGAGACTGTCTTTTCTCCATTGTATGTTTCTGCCTCTTTTGTCAAAGAATAATTGACTATTAGGCATATGAGTGTATTTCTGGGCTCTCTATTGTGTTACATTTATCCATATATCTGTTTTTACGCCAATGCTACACAATGCAATTTTGATTATTGTAACTTTTTAGTATTGTCCTGGGTCTGGGAGATTTATGCCTCCAACTTTGTTCTTTTGTCTCAGGATTGCTTTAGCAATTCTGGGTCTTCTGTGGTTTCTTATAAATTTTAGGCTTATTTACTCTAGTTCTGTGAAAAATGTCATGGATAATTTGATAGGGATCACACTAAATCTGTCGATTGATTTGGGTAGTATGACCATTTTAACAATATTAGTTCTTCCAATCCCTGGAGCTTTCCTAACAACTCCAAACCAGCTGCACATATCCTGCCAGGTCAGACATGGGGCCACATCCTTAGATGTTCACCCCAAAGTGACTCATTTCTTCTTTTCTCAGGAATGATGTGCTTCTGAGCACAGATTTTGGAGCCAAATGGCTTGGGCCCTAACCCTGGTTCATCTATTGCTTTCTGACTCTGTGATTGGGATCCAATTGCATCTCTATAAAATGGGAATAGTGGGGACTTCCGTGGTGGTCCATTGGCTAAGATTCTGTACTTTCAGTGCAGATGGTGGATGTTCAATTCCTGGTCAAGGAACTAAAATCCCATATGTCACAGGATATGGGCAAAAATGAAATTTTAAAGGGACTTCACTGGTGACCTGTGATTAAGAATTTGCCTTGCAGTGCAAGGGACGTGGGTTCCATCTCTCATCGGGAAACTAAGATTCCCACATGCTATGGGGCAAGTAAACCTGCGTGCCACAACTAGAGAGTCCTTGCACTACAAGGAAAGATCCAGCACGATGCAGCAAAGATCCCAAGTGCTGCAACTAAGACCCAGTGCAGTCAAATAAATAAGTAAATAAACATTTTCTTAAATAAAACATAAATCGAGAATAATGATAACCTACCTCATGGGCTATCCCAAGGGTTAATGTGCTAATACACCTGCCACCCCTGGAGCAATGCCTGGCACAGCACACACTGAGTTTGTCCCTGTTGTTATTACCTGGGCTCTGCAGCATTTGCTGCTATTAATGAACCCCTCTTTTTGGTCCTCTTTATTCAGTTCAGTTCAGTTCAGTTGCTCAGTCATGTCCGACTCTTTGCGACCCCATGAACTGCAGCACGCCAGGCCTCCCTGTCCATCACCAATTCCTGGAACTGGCTGCTGTTTTAATTATTATTGCTCTTGTACGTTCATTCAATCTTTCCCTTTTTCTCCCTTTTTTCAAACATTGCCTGCATGCCTTCCACACATTAGTCACTGTGCTAGACACAGGGGACCAAAAAAAAAAAAAAGTCAGTTCAGCTATGGTCTTTGTCCTCATGAAGACAGTCCAGTAAACTTTAAAAACCCTAATAGGAATAAAGTACAAGAAGTGTGATAAATGCTTTGGTAAGTGCAGTACAATTCTATAGGAGCCCAGCATGAAAGCACCTACTATAACTTTTTTGTGTGTGTATTCTAGAATGCTGTTACAACAAATTATGTTGGGATAACTAGGCCATTACCTGGGGCTTACAAATATTTTGGCGGCACTTCACTTGAAATTTGACTGTAACTGGATTTGACTTGTATTTAGTGGCTCCATTTCCTCAGGGTTGAAAAAGAGGTCACATCTCTCCGGAATGAGACTTGACAGCGAGTAGCGTTTCTTCTCGGTGAATTGCTTATAGGGAGGGAAGACCACCACATGGCACTGTGTGCAGGATAACTTGGTATGTTACATACAGCGAGGCTGATGGACCAAGTTGTTCCAGTAATGGAGTTTTCAAAAAATTTAATCTGTATCTCTATAGAAGAAATCCATGGACCTAGTTTATAAAAAGTCAAACAGTATTTAAAAACTTTATTGGAAACAGCAGTCCCTTAACCCATGCCTTCTCTTCTATTTAATCTCTCCTTCCCTGAGGGAAACACTGCCAGGCCTTTTAAGATGTTTCTTACGGTTCACCTCTGTGTTTCTAAATAATATATGTATATTTCTTTTTCTTGATTTCTTTATTTTGGATGTTTTTGTTCCTCATCCCTCCCCTAGTAGTCACTCCTTTGCCTCCTCAGCCTTCTAATTTATATATACAACTATTTAACAGTATTTAGGATTAGTATTTTTTTGACCATTGCAGATATACCCACAGCTGAAACACAGAGATGACTGTGATTACTTTTTCCTTCTCATACAGTGCTTTTGTTTTCCTAGAGTTAGTAATTGGCTTATTTTAAAATTTCCTTAAGTTTCTATGTGCTTGCCATTAATTCACTGTCTCTATCAGAGCTTAAAGTTTTTTGAATAGTGGCACACCAAGGGGATGCTGGGCTGGATGAAACACAAGCTGGAATCCAGATTGCTGGGAGAAATTTTAACAACCTCAGATATGCAGATGACATCACCCTTATGGCAGAAAGTGAAGAAGAACTAAAGAGCCTCTCGATGAAAGTAAAAGAGGAGAGTGAAAAAGTTGGCTTAAAGCTCAACATTCAGAAAATTAAGATCATGGCATCCGGTCCTATCACTTCATGGCAAATAGATGGGGAAACAGTGGAAACAGTGGCTGACTTTATTTTTGGGGGCTCCAAAATCACTGCAGATGGTGACTGCAGCCATGAAATTAAAAGACGCTTACTCTTTGGAAGGAAAGTTATGACCAACCTAGACAGCATATTAAAAAACAGAGACATTACTTTGTCAACAAAGGTCTGTCTAGTCAAGGCTATGGTTTTTCCAGTGGTCATGTATGGATGTGAGAGTTGGACTATAAAGAAAGCTGAGTGCCGAAGAATTGATGCTTTTGAAGTGTGGTGTTGGAGAAGACTCTTGAGAGTCCCTTGGACTACAAGGAGAGCCAACCAGTCCATCCTAAAGGAAATCAGTCCTGGGTGTTCATTGAAAGGACTGATGTTGAAGCTGAAACTTCAGTGTTTTGGCCACCTGATGTGAAGAGCTGACTCATTTGAAAAGACCCTGATGCTGGGAAAGATTGAAGGCAGGAGGAGAAGGGGACGACAGAAGATGAGGTGGTTGGATGGCATCACCAACTCGATGGACATGAGTTTGAGTGAACTCCAGGAGTTGGTGGTGCACAGGGAGGCCTGGCATGGTGCAGTTCATGGGGTCTCATTGTTGGACACGACTGAGCGACTGAATTGAACTGAAGCTCCATTTTTATCTTAGATATATCACTCATGAATCATTTTTGAACTTGCCTCCAGAAAGACCTGGGACTGGCCTCCAAGCACCAATTCTGCCACATCCCTTTACACTTATCACAGGATTTCCCTTCACACTTATCACAGGATTTCCCTTCACACTTATCACAGGATTTCCCTTCCTTAATTAACCCCATGAGTATGCCCCTCAACTCTTTCCCATGTTGGATCCTTTATTTCTTTGACTTCACATGGTCTTCCTTTAAAAAAACTACTTCCCTGTTTTGATAGAGCATCTTAGTAGGTAGAGTCCATGAATGTCAGAAAATAACTTGATTCTACCACCAACTTGATTGCTAGATTAGTTGATGATGTTTAATTTTATATGTCAGCTTGCCTGGACTAAGGGATGCCTAGATACCTGTTTAAAACATTATTTCTGGGTGTGTCTGTGAGGGCGTTTCTGGATGAGATTAGCCTCTGATTCAATAGACTGAGTAAAAAAGATCCACCCACACCCACTCAAATAGCACAAAAAAGTGAAGGAAAGGCTATTCCCCTCTTTCATCTTGAGCTGGGCTATCTATCTTCTCTTATCCTCGGACATCAAAGCTCCTGGTTCTCATGCCTTCAAATTCTGGCACTTATTTCAGTGGCCACTCAATTCCCAGGCCTTCACCTTCAGACTGAATTATACCACTGACTTTTCTGGCTATTCAGCTTGCAGATGGCAGACTGTGGGACTTCTGAGACTCTGTAACTGCAAGAGTAAATTTCCTCTTATGTCAGTATCATCTGTAGCCATATCATCTACATCTATTAATATTATTGGTTGTGTTTTTCTGAGAACTCTAACATAGCTGGGTATAAAATTTTAGCGTACAAATAACTTTCATTCAGTTTTAAAAGCATTGTTCCATTGTTTTCCAGATTTCTATTTTTATGATTGGAAAGTCAAACACTGTTCTAATTCCAAAACCTCATATATGGCCTATTTTTCTTCATCCTTGGAATTTTTAGGATATTTTCCTGTGCCAGCTCTCCTAAAATCTTACAATGGTTCGCTTTCACATGGGTCTCTTTTTCTTTCTTTGTGAGAGAGATTCAAATTAGCCCTTTCAATCTGGAGACAAATGCTTTCAGTTGGAAATTTTTCTTCTGTATTTGTTCTTTGATAGCATCCTTGCCCATTCTTTTCTCTTTTTATCTAAAACTCCTATTATTCAATGTTGGCACACACAGACTAACTCAGATTTTTCATCATTGTCTCCTTCCTATTTTACGTTTTTTGTGCCTTATCCCTGGGTGATCTTTCAAACTTTATCTTTCAATCTCTTTGATTTTTTTCCTTTTCTATTAATGAAAAAAAGCTCCTATTCTGATACTTTGAATTTCCAAGAGCTCTTTCTCATTCTATACATTCTACAAATATTTCCTGTTTTTCTTAGCCTCATCCTTTTGTTTTATTACATAATACTTTTTCATTTTTTCTGAGCAGGAATTAAAAATTTTTTATTTAAAAAATTTCCCTCTCTTCTTGTCACTTTATGTCTCCTTTGAGTTCTTCTTGTCAATTGTTTTGTTCTGTCTGTCATTCACGCCAGTTTTCCCTCAGATGCCTGGTGACACCCTAGTTTTTCATTCCTGATCAACAGTGAAGCAAAGGAATTTACTTTTGGGGTGATAAAATGTTTGGAAATTAGATAGAAGTGCTGGTTGTACAATATTATGAATGTATGAACTGCCACTGAATTGTTTACTTTAGAATGGTTTAAAAATAAGATAAAAAGATAGAGAAGCAGTACAGTTTCTCTGGTGAGGAATCTTCAATCTCCTGCCTGCATAGGGGAATAAGCCTGGATCCCAAGGTCTGGGAATTCAAAAGAGGGGAAAGGACATGTCAATTTTCACCTAATCTCCTTTTCCTTGCTGGGCCTGTCACCCTACTCCTGACATTTCTGAGGTCAAAGGCACTTGGTTCAACCTCTCCAGAGCATGAACTCTGGTGCAGTTCACTGCTGGCTTTGGGAGGGACTCTCCTCTGGCTGTGTCAGTCTGAGAGCTTTTCCTCCTGCTGATCCTGATTTTGGTCCTGTCCACATCCCTGCTGTCCTGGGTTTGTGGGTCTCCAAATCTTGAGACGTTCTAAATTTCTGCCTCCTTCCTGATACTCAGCTGTCTGGAGCTAACCTCCAGACACAGGTTTCTTCACTCTGCTGGCCAGATTGTGTCTTTTTTTAAGCACAAAGATGCCATCTTTTTGGCTTAAGATGTTCCTCTGGGAGGTTGCTACTGAAGCTTCATTCTCTGAAGGAGGGCAGTGTGGAGAGATGCCTGCACACGGAATAGGGGTTGAGAGTCTTAGGATCCAGTCTTCCCTTTGGTGCTAACTGGCTGTTCTCACTTGAACATGTTAAGGGGCTGCTCTGCATTCCAGTTTTGTGACTATTTCCTGATCTGTCCAACAGTGGGTTGAAGGCAGATGCCTTTGCCAGTCCTCAAAGCCAGTGCTTGGCCAGAGGACTTTGGAAGATCAAATGTCAGCCCCTTTAGGAGTTGAGAATGACTGGGAGTCCCTTTGAAACCCCAATCTGTCATTTGACCCCATCGGTACCTTTGGAGCAACATTTTCAGCTAAAGGTATAAAGCGCATTAAAAAGTAAGAGAATACTTGAAATGCAAGATAATCCCCGGGGATAGAACTGTTGAATAGAACAGGTGACTAGAGCTTAGCCTGTTGGCTGAAATGGATATACTTTAAATTTTCATGCATAAAGGATGGCTATTAGTTTGGCCTTACAGTCCTCGACTCAATGACCCTTCTCCTTCCTTAGATCAAATGCTGGTTCTTTCTGGTTTCATACTGACTTTCCAAACTGCAGTCGAAACAGGAATATCAGCAAAACTCATGCTAGAATGGCTCATCAATACATTAGAAAAGCCAACACAAGCCAACGACACAGAACAAATATTAATATTCTAAAAAGAATTTTTTAAAATAGCCTCATTTATATACAGAAACCTCTGGAGGGGAGCAGGCTAAAGGGATACAGAAGGAAATACAGGCAGTTATGTAGGATCTCCTTTCAGACATTGTTTTAAAGTGCAGAGCCCTTTAAAGCTGTGTTCAGAATCTAGGCTACTTCTGAAAGTCTGCCGTTAATTTTAGAAAATAAGAACTGAGGCAAGTTTGTGTGGTTTTGGTTTCATAAGTCTTGAGAGAAGCTTCCCTTTCACTTGTGCACCTCAAATGATTCCCTTCTCATTTTTCACTCCCCTTTGCTTGTCTGGACCCATCTTTCTCATCGCCTCCAGCTTCCTTCTCTCCTTAAAGCCCCCATCCTGTTTTCTCTCTCTCCCTGTTTCCCCAAACACTGCTGAGACTCTGCCCCAAGCTTGGGGCAGTGAAATCTTGGGGGCTGTGAAATCTGTGCAGACTTCCCTGCTCTGACTGCCCTTTCCTTTAGCCTGTGGCCTCTCCTGCCTCCTGCCAGGACAACCTCTTAGCCCTCTCCATGGAGCCTCTGAATCAATCCCTTTGGATCCCTGATGTTTATCTTCCAAGTTGAAAAGTTCAATTGCAGCCCAGAGTGGGGTCTTGGAGGCTGAGCAGGGGAAGGTGACTGCGATAGATTTCCCTCCGACCAGCACGATGCCATTCAATGCCCACCGAGGGGCCACTCAGGGTTCAACACCCTCAAGGCTGTGCCCACTGATGAGTAACCAGCTGTGAGAGCTGCCAGCTCGCTCTGGTCTTCTCATTTCTTCTCTGAAATCTAATTTTCATCTCATTGCGTTCTTGCCTCTCACTTTTTTTTCTCTTTTAGTGCAAATTCTTCCACCTATTTGTCTATTTTAACTGAAAAGTGTCGTGAGAGAGCAGGTGGTGAGAAAGAGGCTCTCAAGGTAACACTGCATTGTTCTACTTGCCTCCCAGCAAAACCATTGTGTTTGGGCTCTGGCCTACTGGAAGTGGCCTGAAAGGTGAGAGGGGAAATTCAGTTTCCTTTGATATGTTAAATCGAGTCTGTCTTTTTGCCTCCTTGACAAAAGAGTGGGTTTAAGAACTTGCTTTTTAAATTGTATTTACTTCTTAAATTTTTGATTGGAGGATAATTGCTTTACAATGTTGTACTGGTTTTTGCTATACAACAATGAGAATCAGCTGTAAGTATACCTTTATCCCCTCCATCTTGAGCCTCCTTACCACACCACCTCCCCTCTTCAAGAGCTTGTTTTTTTTTTTTAAAAAAGAAGCATATTTTTAAACATGTGCTGTGCTGTGCTTAGTTGCTCAGTTGTGTCTGACTCTGCAACCCCAGGGACTGTAGCCCGCCAGGCTCCTCTGTCCATGGAATTCTCCAGGCAAGAATACAGGAGTGGGTTGCCATGCCCTCCTCCAGGGGATCTTCCCAACCCAGGGATCAAACCCATGTCTCCTGCATTGCAGGTGGATTCTTTACCGTCTAAGCCACCAGGTAAGCCTATTTTTAAACATACCCACAATCCAAAGAAATGGCAACCCACTACAGTATCCTTGCCTGGAGAATCCCATGGACAGAGGAGCCTGGCAGGCCATGATCCATGCTGGTCGCAGAGATTCGGACACGACTGAAGCGACTAAGCACACACAGTCCAAAGGACCCCGAAGTGCCTATCAAAAGTGATCCGAAATCCTGAGCCCAGGAAAGAAATAGGAGACCCCAGCTGGGGTCCCCAGGAAGAGGTCACATGGCATCCTGAGTTCCTGAGGTTCAGGTGGGGAAGCACGTGGGAAGCCAATGGATCCGCAGATGTTTCCCGGTTGATTTACTGTGCAATTTTGAACCATTAGCCTCTGCTCCACTGTTTCCTTAGGTGCAAAATCAGAAAGTATAAAATAAAATACATTCAGAGATGACTTTTCACGGCATCTGTGTTGCGAGGAAGCAGTGTTCTTTACTATATACCATCACACCTAGACAAGGTAAGATTGGCTGGAAAGTCAGTTGCTGGGCTGGTTTCTAAGGATGTGGGTGCTTTTTCTCCATTTACTCAACTTTTACTATCAGCCTTTCCCAAACAACCAAGTTGGAAGACTTTTGATATTTGTATGTGTTGCAGGAGAATGGGGCATGAGAGATGGTCATGTCCCAGGTCTCGAGCTTCCCTAGGGGCTCAAACGGTAAAGAATCTGCCTGCAATGCAGGAGATCTAGGTTCGATCCCTGGGTCGAGAAGATCCCCTGGAGAAGGAAATGGCAACCCACTCCAGTATTCTTGCCTAGGAAATCCCATGGACAGACAAGCCTGGCAGGCTTCGGTCCATTGCACTGCAAAGAGTTGGACACAACTGAGTATTTAACACATGCACACACAGGTGTTGCAGGAGAACAGGGCATGAGAGGATGGTCATGTCCCAGGTCTCCAGCTAGTGTCTGGGATGGGCCGCCAAGAAATGTTCTTGGCTTCATGCAGGAAAGAATTCAAGAGGGACCATAGTAAAGTGAGAGCAGGTTCCTTTGAGAGAGGTACACATTTCATAGGGAGAAGGCAGTCCATCTGAGGAGGTGACAGTGGCCTTAAAACATGGAGTGGTTAGTTTCTATGGGCTCAGTAATTGCACAGATAAAAAGTAGGAGGATTATTCCAACTGTTTTGGAGGAAAGGGTGGAGATTTCCAGGAATTGGGCCACCTTCCACTTTTGGATCTTTGATGGTGTCCTTGGAACTGGTGTGGTGCTGGTCAGTGGGTGTGTGATTTAGCATATGCTAATATATTACAATGAGTGTATAATGAAGCTCAAAGTCTGTGTGTGTATGCTCAGCGGCTAAGTTGTGTCCGACTCTTGGTGACCCCATAGACTGTAGCCTGTCAAGCTCCTCTGTCCACGGTGTTTTCTAGGCAAGATTCCTGAAGTGGGTCACCATTTCTTACTCCAAGGGATCTTCCCTACCCAGGAAGTGAACCTGCACCTCTTGGCTCCCCTGCATTGGCAGGCAAATTCTTCACCACTGCACCACCTGGGAAGCCCCGGCTCAAGATCGCAAGTCAAATCTTCCACTACCTTGAGCCTAATCAGCTCTAACCAGTTTTTGTCCTACTCTGTTCTTAAAGGCTGTGTCGTTCTTTTAATAGTTATGCCCTGCCCCCTTCTCCTCAACTAATCCCTACTCATCTTCTTTTGAACTCTTCAACTAGGCCTTGACTTTTGAACGTTCATGTTTGTCTCTGCTTTGTCCAGTTTTAGCAAGAATCCCACTGAATCAGTTTAACCAGAATCCCCGACCTTTGTTATTTGGTGCTCATCCTCCGTGATCCCCCGGGTGACGTCTGGTCACCCTCACCTGCCTTCAGCAAGAATCCCGCTTGGTTGGTTTAGCAAGAATCCTGTCTTGCTCTTCATGTTTCCTCTCAGTCATTTTCTATTCACTGACCCCCTCTCCCTGCTCCTTGGCTCTGAAATCCCATTAACCCAAGTGGTTATTCAGAGATGAGTCCAGTTTCTCCCCAGGGCTGTGGTCCTACACCTATGGGCATCCACCCCCTTGAATTAAGTCTACCGTGCTTTCACAAATATCACTGAATAATTTGTTCTTTAGTGGTAATTTTTATTTCAATGATTCTTTTGGTACTTGTAACATCAGCCTGTGACTTATCTGTTATTACTATTATTGTTGCTTCATAGAGGAAAAACCAGGCCTCAGACAGGTTAGATGACTCACCCAACATCAGAAGAATCAAGTCTTCGGATTCCCAAACTGATATTCACCAGAGGCCGAAATGAGTTGCCTCTCTAGTTTAAAGAATTCTTGGAGCAGAAAGTGTCAGTGTCAGGGCCGAGTATGGGGTACAGTCTCGATGAATTGTTACTCCCTACCCCAATGCACAGCAGCTGTTTTATCTGCTAAAACAGGAAAGGGCCAACCTTTGTTATGTAATAGCAGGTGCATTTCCCAAGAAGATCGCTATCCTAGCAGCATCGAAGCTTTGAAAAGGACACTGGGAATGGTCTGCTGGATATTTTGGGCCAGATCTCCACCAGGGGAAATAATCAGAGTGATTTGAAAGAGCTTTTTTAAGCCCACCAAGTCCCGTGATGAGGGGTGCGTCATCAGAGGCGCCACATGCTTCTCAAAGGCTCTCCAAGGCTGCCAATGCCATCAGCACATCTCAGCCTCATTGCCACCGGGCCAAACCGGGAGCTAGAGAACATTCTTGAAGAAAGGAATTTGAAAGGAGCCCAGACACCCTATCGTGGAGTCAACAAGCTCAAAAAAAGAAAAAAAGAAAAAAGAAACAGCAGAGAATTAGTAGCCCTCATCCCCGCTCTGCTGGGATTGCTAGGAAGCTGTCATTTCAACAGTGAATGGCACTGTGTTCGAGATGAGTGCTGTTCTTTATGAACTGATGGAGCAAGGATGTTAGAGAGGAATCCTGGGGGGAGGAAAGCGGGAATCACGTGTAACTTAGGCCCGATTTCTGGACCAATTATTAACTACTTGTGTGACATTGGAGAAGACACTGCTCCTCTCTTGTCCTCAGTTTCCTCATCTGTACAAAGAAGTCGTTGGGCAAGATGATCCCAGTGTTTTTAAGCTGCATAATCATCTGATGTTCCTTAGTCCTCAGTTTTCTGCCTCTGAGCCCTGAGGTGAAGGGTCGGGGTTAAGACTGCATCTATCAGTTTGGGCAGAGACAGCGCCTACTAGCTCCCTGTCCCCAAATGTTCTAACGGAATAATAGTGTCGCTGCCCCCACACAGCTCACATTCAGATGAGGAGCTGCAGTGCAGAGCCTATCATGCACATTGTCTGGGTTATTAAGGTAAGCAACCCAGTTTTCTCCAGGCTCCTGGGAGGTCTGACACTGATACAGGTATATGGGAAAGGCACATTTTTGACCAACTGGAAGAGGTAGGCTGAGCCTCCAGCAGCTGGCCACACTCAGAACCAGACAAGCTTCTTCTCAGCGCAAGTTTTTGACCAATCTCTGAAGTAATGATTCTGTTTGTGGTTGTGTGTTTTTTCCACTCCTTCTCTCCCTCCCTTTGTCTGTCCATCCATCCATCCTCCAACTATCCATCATCCGTCATCCACCTGAAACAAGAGGAATCAGTGAGGTTTAAAATCAACCTTTAAAAGAATGCTAGAGCCATTGAGGGGCTTCCCTGGTGGCTCAGATGATAAAGCATCTGCCTGCAGTGCGGGAGACTCGGGTTCGATCCCTGGGTTGGGAAGATCCTCTGGAGAAGGAAATGGCAACCCACTCCAGTACCCTTGCCTGGAAAACTCCATGGGGTCGCAAAGAGCTGGACATGACTGAGTGACTTCATTTTCTTTCTTTCTTTCTACAGCCATTGAGGATATGACATAAACTGGCTACAACCCATAGGTCCGAGATGGTGGAAGATTTGACTTCCGGTAGACCTTGAGCTTCACGGTATGCTCATTGTAATGCATCGGCATGCTAAACGACACACCCACAGGTGCCATGACAGTTCCTAGGCTGACCATAAAAGGCCAAAAGTGGGCAGTGGCCCAATTCCTGGAAATCGCCACCCCTCCCCCCAAATATTTTGAATAATCCTAGCCTATGAATAATCATTAGCCTATGAAATTATCCTATCCATATAAAGTAACTCCCCCACCCCCATATTTTGGGATCTCTTGCCTTCTGAGATGGCCTACTCTATTTCCATGGAGTGTGCCTCTCCCACGGCCAGTCTCGTCTTTGGAGATGGACCACATTCTGTGTCTGGAATGTGCATCTCTCCACATAAATCCACTTCTTACCTATCACTTGGTCACTCACTGTGATGACACATAAAGAATCTGAGTTTCTGAATCTGAACTCAGTTCTAAGACCAGGTGTGTGATCTCAATGAAAAGACAGTGGGTTCAAGTCCCAATCTGAGTTGTGCACTTTCACATCCAACCATCCATCATCCCTTTATCAGCCATCCGTCTTCCATTTATATATCTATTATTCTCTAAAAGTATTTACCCAGCATACAACTTGGTTCACAGGGGCTACTACAGGCCCTGTGTGAGATACAAGGGACATGCTAAAGATGAGAGTCGTCTTTTGATTTGGGAAGACAAACTCAAGAAGCAAAGATATTGCAGCTAGAATGGTAAGTGCAGACGAGGGGTACAAGGGAGACGTGGAGCCCTCTCCACCCCTGCCCACCCCTCCCCTCCATCCCTTTCATTCACCTGTGGGGCTTCCTCGATGGCTCGGTGGTAAAGAATCTGCCTGCAAAGCAGATGTGGATTTGGCCCCTGGACTGTGCAGATCCCCTGGAGAAGGAAGTGGCAACTCACTCCAGTGTTCTTGCCTGGAGAATCCCATGGACAGAGAGGCCTGGCTGCAGTCCCTGGGGTTGCAAAGAATCAGACACAGCTGAGCAGCATGTAGCAGGCCGATCCCTGTCAAATGCCTTCCTTCAGTTCAGTTCGGTCGCTCAGTCGTGTCCGACTCTTTGCGACCCCATGAATCACAGCACGCCAGGCCTCCCTGTTCATCACCATCTCCCGGAGTTCACTCAGACTCACGTCCATCGAGTCCGTGATGCCATCCAGCCATCTCATCCTCAGTTGTCCCCTTCTCCTCCTGCCCCCAATCCCTCCCAGCATCAGAGTCTTTTCCAATGAATCAACTCTTCGCACGAGTGGCTGAAGTACTGGACTTTCAGCTTTAGCATCACTCCTTCCAAAGAAATCCCAGGGTTGATCTCCTTCAAATGGATTGGTTGGATCTCCCTGCAGTCCAAAGGACTCTCAAGAGTCTTCTCCAACACCACAGTTCAAAAGCATCAATTCTTCGGCGCTCAGCCTTCTTCACAGTCCAACTCTCACATCCATACATGACCGCAGGAAAAACCATAGCCTTGACTAGATGGACCTTAGTCAGCAAAGTAATGTCTCTGCTTTTGAATATGCTCTCTAGGTTGGTCATAACTTTTCT
>SJYT01079845.1:449799-471827 GCA_006410635.1 Cephalophus harveyi | reverse complement strand
ATTCCCATCTCTTTCAGAATTTTCCACAGTTTATTGTGATCCACACAGTCAAAGGCTTTGGCATAGTCAATAAAGCAGAAATAGATGTTTTTCTGGAACTCTCTTGCTTTTTCCATGATCCAGCGGATGTTGGCAAATTGATCTCTGGTTCCTCTGCCTTTTCTAAAACCAGCTTGAACATCAGGGAGTTCACAGTTCACGTATTGCTGAAGCCTGGCTTGGAGAATTTTGAGCATTACTTTACTAGCATGTGAGATGAGTGCCTTCCTTAGCTGAAAGTAACTATGTGGTCACGTTCACACAGCTGAGACAAGAGCTGTATGGAGCCACCTCACAAGGACTTCCTGAGCAAATGGCATTATTATTGCAGCTGGGCTCTGCTGCTCACCCAGAGGAATGTTGCTGTGGTACCCAGGCCCTGACTCAGTTTTCTCAGAGCACGCCAATAATAATAATAAATTAGATGTGTCTTCTTTTGGACAGAGCCTGTTAGGTTGATTCCCATTCAACTTGTCATCTTATCATGAACTATAATACTATAAATGAATAGGAGGATAAGTACTTACTGTGATTCTACTCTGACCTCACATTTAGTGGGGTGGTGGAAAATCGGAATTAGTCAGAGGACTGTGATCAATGTGGGGAGAAGAGCACGGTCTAGACCATCTACTATGTCAACAACTGCAGATGGTTAGTGTGGGGAAGAAACTCCACACTAAAGGGGCTCTCACTGCAGAAGGAGGATGTTCATCATGGGTTCACCTAGAAGGTCAAAGACAGGGTTCTAAGGCAGAATTAGCTCAACAGAATTTCAGCTCAACATGAGTAACTACTTTTTGAAACAACCAAAATGTCCACTGAGTGAGAAATGGATAAACAAGATGGGCACAAAAAGTATTATTCAGTAATCAAAAGAAATAAAGCTCTGACGCCTGCTCCAACAAGCATGAACCTTGGAAACCTGACGCTTAGGGAGAGAAGACAGTCACAGAAGGCTGCGTGACTTCATTTATATGGCATGCCTGGGACAGGCAAGTCCACTTAGACAGAAAGCAGACCAGTGATTGCCCAGGGCTGGGTGGTCAGAGGGAAATGGGAATAATGGGTACAGGTTTTTTGGGGGAGGGTGATGGAAATGTTCTAAAATCTTTTGGGGTGATGGTTGCACAACTCTGTGAATATATGGAAAACCACTGAGTTGTACACTTTAAATGGGTGAATGATATAGTACGTAAATGATATAGTATGTAAATATACCCGCAAAAGCTGTAAGAAAAGTTAATTTGCTTGTTTTTAACTTAAAAAAAGAAAAGGAAAGAAAGAAACTGATTTTTAACAAGGAGAGTGAAAGAATTCACTGTGCAGATCCCCTGGAGAAGGAAGTGGCAACTCACTCCAGTGTTCTTGCCTGGAGAATCCCATGGACAGAGAGGCCTGGCTGCAGTCCCTGGGGTTGCAAGTCCTGGTTGCAAGTCCTGGTTGCAACCCCTGGGGCTGCAGTCCCTGGGGTTGTCCTTGACCTGTGTTAAGCCCTGGATACCACTGCCCCCCTGCCCTGGTTCACTTCTGTTTGTTCATCTTGTTCAACAGTTAGAAGACTTTGTTAAAACAACCAGAACCCCGTCATCTCTGGAGACACTAGCAAATCCCGAGTGACCATCTGGATATGAAGAGTGTCCCTCCAGTGAGAGAGGTGGGTCTTGGTTTAGAGTTTCTTGGAAGTTGCATCTGGATTTTGGACTTCGGGCAGGTCGTTTTTATTTAGGAGGCAATCTCAGAAGCCACTTAGAGGAGGGTGTGTCCACCTCCCACCTTCCTGCACTTTTGTGGGAGAAAAAGTGACCACCACAAGCCCCCAGGAGTTCAAGGTGAGAAGCTGTGGACAGCGAGTTTGGAGTGAGATGGCAGAGTAAGGTGAGCCTGGGCTCACACAGAACCTTTCCCCACAGCCGAGACTGCACTGGGCTGGATGAAGCACAAGCTGGAATCAAGATTGCTGGGAGAAATATCAATAACCTCAGATATGCAGATGACACCACCCTTATGGCAGAAAGTGAAGAACTAAAGAGCCTCTAGATGAAAGTGAAAGAGGAGAGTGAAAAAGTTGGCTTAAAACTCAACATCCAGAAAACTAAGATCATGGCATCTGGTCCCATCACTTCATGGCAAATAGATGGGGAAACAGTGAGAGATTTTATTTTTTCGGGCTCCAAAATCACTACAGATGGTGACTGCAGCCATGAAATTAAAAGACACTTGCTCCTTGGTAGGAAAGTTATAACCAACCTAAATAGCATATTAAAAAGCAGAGACATCACTTTGCTGACAAAGGTCCATATAGTCAAAGCTATGGTCTTTCCAGTAGTCGTGTATGGATGTGAGAGTTGGACCAAAAAGAAAGCTGTGTGCTGAAGAATTGATGCTTTTGAACTGTGGTGTTGGAGAAGACTCTTGAGAGTCCCTTGGACTGCAAGGAGATCCAACCAGTCCATCCTAAAGGAAATCAGTCCTGAATATTCATTGGAAGGACGGATTGGAAGGATGGATCCAGTACTTTGGCCACCTGATGCGAAGAGCTGACTCATTGGAAAAGACCCTGATGCTGGGAAAGATTGAAGGCAGGAGGAGAAGGGGATGACAGAGGATGAGATGGTTGGATGGCATCACCAACTCAATGGACATGAGTTTGAGTATAAATTCTAGGAGTTGGTGATGAACAGAGAGGCCTGGCGTGCTGCAGTCCATGGAATCGCAAAGAGTCGGACGTGACTGAGCAACTGAACCGAATTGAGACTGCACTCAGAGGAGACTCAAGGATGACTCCAGTTGTTACGGGTACCCGACACATCCACCACAAAGGACAGTTTTGGTTCACACCAGTAATTGAATGGATATGACTCTATTTTATTGGAGTAGAGTTGACTTACAATGTTGTGTTAGTTTCAGGTGTAGAGCAAAGAGATTCAGGTATACATATACATACATTCATTCTTTGTTAAGATTCTTTTCCCGTTTGGTCATCACAGAATATTGTGTAGAGTTCTCTGGGCTGCTATAGAGTAGGGCCTTGTGGACGACCTATCTTATATATAGTAGTGTGTGTGTTCACCCCAAGCTCCTGCTTGACCCCTCCCCTCCACGTTTCCCCTTTGGTAACCATAAGTTTCTTCTCTATAAGTTTGTTTCTGTTTTGTAAATAAGTTCATTTGTATCATGTTTTTTAAAAAGTTAAATTCCACCTGTGAATGATATCATATGACATTTGTGTTTCTCTTTCTGACTTACTTCGTTAGTATGGCAATCTCTAGGTTCATTCATGTTGCTGCAAATGACAGTATATCATTCTTTTTATGGCTGAGTAATATTCCATCATTGTGTATGTATGTGTATATATATATATACATACATATATCACATCTTTATCCATCCCTTTGTTGATGGGCATTTAGGTTGCTTCCGTGTCCTGGCTGTTGTAAACAGTATGGCAATGAACATTGCGTTCACATATCTTTTTGAATTATGTTTTTTCTCCAGACATATACCCAGCAGTGGGATTGCTGGGTCACAGAGTAGTTCTACTTTTAGTTTTTTAAGGAACTGCCATACTGTTCTCCATAGTATTTGTACCAATTAACATTCCCACTAACAGTGTAGGAGGGTTCCCTCTTCAGATATGACTTTTTCTAGTGATGTACAATAAAAATGTTCGAATGGGATGGCATCTGGAAAATAACATTTCGGGAATTTTTTGTTTTGTTCCTTGCTAATTGTGTCTGTGTGCATGTGAAAGTATTGAGTTGCAACATTAGGTGTAAGGCTGTTCGTTTCTAGGGCCACAATGAAACATACGGCTCGGCTAATCCCTAAATTCTTTCAGAAAGAGAAGTTCATTTTCAAATAAGTTTTTAGATTGTAGCGGAGAAAATTGAAGTGCGTGTCTTGTTGGAAAGATCAGGAATGAAGTATATGTCCAGGGAGATCTGGGCTCCCGTTGTCTCTGTTTCCTGGGGATGATGGATCTGGGGCACTTACCTGAAGTAAAGAGATTTAAAGAACTGGCTCAGAACTGTGAGGGTCAGCAAGTCTGAAAGCTGTAGGGAAGACCACTAGGCTGGAAGCTCAGGCAGCATTGCTGTGTCACAGTCTTGAGGCAGATTTTCTTCTTCCTTCGGAAATTCAGTCTTTGCTCTTAAGGCCTTCAACTGATTAGATGTGGCCCACCCACATCATGGAGGGTCACCTTCCTGTGACCACATCTACAAAATGCCTTCACAGCAATACCAAAATTAGCGTGTGATTAAATCACCAGGTGTACAGCCCAGCCAAGTGGACACAAGGGGGAACCATCATACCTGACATGCAGGGGTTTAGACAAGGACCCGTCTCAGTACCTTAGTCCCGCTGCTCCTTGCAGGTCAGCACATTATCGGACAGTCTTAACATCAAATGCCTTAAGGAGAATGGAATTTGCAGCCCGAAGCTTGTGCTATGTTATCAGAAATTCTAGAATTTTTTTTTCCCCCCGGCTGGGCTGCACAAGGCATCCAGATGTTAGTTCCTCAACCAGGCATCCCATCCATGCCCCCTGCAGTGGAAGCAGAATCCTAATCACTTCATCTCCAGGGAGGTTCCAGAAATTCTAGGGTGTTTGAGCTCATCTCTGTTCCCAGCTTTACAGCCAAGAGGACCCAGACACACAGAGTTTATCCCAGGCGCAGAAGACCTCCCATGAACGTGTGGCCAAACCCTTACCGAGTGACACAGCTTGTCTTTCTTACAGACAGTGATGGGTTCCAAAATGATAGTTGGCTCTGGCCAAGGTGGGCGGGGTGGGGGTAGGGAGAAGGAAATGGTGTGTTTTAACAGAATCACAGCTTCACTGTGACTGGTTCCCATTCTCCTGAACAAGGGGATGGTTGTGTTTTCATTTGACGGTGAACATTATTGAGAGCACATTTCCTGTGGAGAACAGACCCGCTTCCCTTCCTTGCGGGGGGAGGAGGTGGAAAGGGGGGCGCAGCTGTTCTGGGAAACTCAACCCACTCCCGCATGGATGGGCATTCAGTCATCAGAACCAGATGTGCCTGGGGGTCTGGGTCTCTCCACCTCGCCACAGGGTGACCAGGCCCAGAAGGCGGGGCTGCAGCTACAGGAAGGCTCTTCGGGGTGGTGGGTGCCTGGGATCCCTCAGCGCGGGGTGGGGAGGGGGCTCTGTGCCCGGAGATGCGTTGGCCTTTCTCTCACCCTCCCCGCCTGCTTCCTCTTTGCCAACATGGGAGCCATCAAACTGACTCGGGGCCCCAGGTCCACATGGGTCTCAGCTTGTCCCAGCTGAGTCTCAGCAAGGCTCAAATCGGTCAAGGCCCCAGCCTCTCCTCAGGGGCGTGCAAAAAGCTTAGCTTAAGCCGCACTTTTATCTGTTCAATATACTGCAGATCTGGGTAAAATTTCAAATGATAAAATAACAAATTCCACTGCTGATATTTAAAAAAATCTGAAAAGAATCGCCAAAGATAATGGGAAGTTATTTAAGGGGATCCTCTAAGATATGATGAGTGTAACATAATGTTAAAACATAAAACACATATACACTATTGATACTATGTATAAAATAGATAACTAATGAGAACATACTGGATTGCGCAGGGAACTCTACTTAATACACTGTGGTGACCTGCTGCTGCTGCTGCTGCTAAGTCGCTTCAGTCATGTCCAACTCTGTGCGACCCCATAGACAGCAGCCCACCAGGCTCCCCCGTCCCTGGGATTCTCCAGGCAAGAATACTGGGAAGGAAATCCAAAAAAACAGAGGACATGTGTATGNGACAGGAACTCTACTTAATACACTGTGGTGACCTGCTGCTGCTGCTGCTGCTAAGTCGCTTCAGTCATGTCCAACTCTGTGCGACCCCATAGACAGCAGCCCACCAGGCTCCCCCGTCCCTGGGATTCTCCAGGCAAGAATACTGGGAAGGAAATCCAAAAAAACAGAGGACATGTGTATGTATAGCTGATTCACGTTGCTGCACAGTAGAAACTAACCTAACACTGTAAACATAACTAAACAAATAACTAAATTCCAATAAAATCTGATGTAGAAAAACATAAAGGGGCTTCAAGGGTGGCTCAGTGGTAAAGAATCTGCATGCCAGTGCAGGAGACACAGGAGATGCAGGTTCAATTCCTAGGTCAGGAAGATTCCCTAGAGGAGGAAATGGCAACCTGCTCCAGTATTCTTGCCTGGAGAATCCCATGGACAGAGGATGACAGGAACTCTACTTAATACACTGTGGTGACCTGCTGCTGCTGCTGCTGCTAAGTCGCTTCAGTCATGTCCAACTCTGTGCGACCCCATAGACAGCAGCCCACCAGGCTCCCCCGTCCCTGGGATTCTCCAGGCAAGAATACTGGGAAGGAAATCCAAAAAAACAGAGGACATGTGTATGTATAGCTGCTGATTCACGTTGCTGCACAGTAGAAACTAACCTAACACTGTAAACATAACTAAACAAATAACTATATTCCAATAAAATCTGATGTAGAAAAACATAAAGGGGCTTCACGGGTGGCTCAGTGGTAAAGAATCTGCATGCCAGTGCAGGAGACACAGGAGATGCAGGTTCAATTCCTGGGTCAGGAAGATTCCCTAGAGGAGGAAATGGCAACCTGCTCCAGTATTCTTGCCTGGAGAATCCCATGGACAGAGGAGCCTGGAGGGCTACAGTCCATAGGGTTGCAAAGAGCTGAACATGACTGAGTGACTGAGCAAAGGGAAAGTGACTAAATCACATATGACATTTCAAACTCTTTTTCAATACCCTTATTTATGTACGAGTGAAAGAATCGAACATCCCTGAATACAGTCAGAAACTATTGAAGACGTAAAGGTGTGTGTGACACAGCCAAAACACATCTTACTTGCGCAGAGTCAGGAGGGGACCCGGGGTCCAGCCTAACATATACAGGCATCGGGGACAAGAGTGAGTTAGGGCACACGGCACTTCTTATCCAAGGGGCGGGGCTGCGCCCAGATCATCTGTGAACCGACAGTGAGCCTGCCTGATCCAGTGGACCCAACTGAATCCTGCTTTAAACCCCAAAGGACAATCATCTCCCAGGGTTCTCATTTCACCCTCAGAGAACAAAACACATTCAGCCAGGAATACAATCCACCTTTCAGATGGGAGAAAGCCCTCTTGCTTACAGAAACCTCAAATTACCTTTTCCTCGTGTGTACATAATTAAACAAAATTGTAAACAAGTTATTGCTTGGCCTTGTGGGAAAAATAAACACCTTCTGGAATTAAAAGGGCCCAGTGTGATGCTGACATTTAGTTGTACTTTTGCTCATGGGAAATATTAGTTTGGTGGTTTAGTCACTAAGTTGTGTCCGACTCTTGCAACCCTATGGACTTCAGCTCACCAGGCTCCTCTGTCTGTGGAATTTTTCGGGCAAGAATACTGGAGTGAGTTGCCATTTCCTATGCCAGGGAATCTTCCCCACCCAGTCATGGTACCCTAGCCTCCTATATTGCAGGAGGGTGATTCAGCGGTAAAGAATCTACCTGCCAATGCAAGAGACATGGGTGGGGAAGATCCCCTGGTGTAGGAAATGGCACCCACTCCAGTATTCTTGTCTGGAAAATCCCATGGACGGAGGAGCCTGGTGGGCTACAGCCCTTGGGGTCGCACAGAGTCGGAGAGGACTTAGCGACTGAGCACGCAGTAGTAGTTACTTATGTTACAGCCAAATTGATTCAGAGAAGTCATTTCAGTGTTGCCGTGGAATCAAAAGGTGCCATGACCACCTGACCTTCTGGGCTAGGGTTGGCCTTTTTTTAATGTCAGCAGGGATCATGGTAAAGACGTGTATGCCTCGGCACAGAGGCTGAGGACAAGAGCATGAGGATTCAGTGAGGGCAGGGCCGGGATGGGGCGCCCCTGTGACAGCTGGTGGTACAGGAGCCTACCCTGGGCTCTGGACTTCCAAGAGCCGCAGCATCAAGGAGCCAAGCGTGACACTTCATTTCACAGAGTCCTGCTGGGTGGACTTGTGGATTTTCTTTCATCATCCTCTCTCCAAAACACGCCGCCTCCTTCAATCACACCCATTCCGAATCCCAGGATGGAAGAATGTTCTTGTCTTGGCCTTGATCCGGGTCTTCTCTATTGGCCATTTGAGATCTGTTGGGACATTTGTTGTTCAGTCGCTCAGTCATGTCTGACTCTTTGTGGCCCCGTGGACTGCAGCACGTCAGGCTTCCCTGTCCTTTACCATCTCCCAGAGCTTGCTCAAACTCATGGCTACTGAGTGGGTGACGCCATCCGATCATCTCATTCTCTGTTGTCCCTGTCTCCTCCTGCCTTCAATTTTTCCCAGCATCAGAGTCTGTTGGGATGGGGCGGAGTCATGGCAGGGCAGGGCAGAGTCATGGCGGGGCGGGGGAAATTATGGCGGGGCGAGAGGTGGGCGGTAACTTTAACCCAGTACTTGATTCAGATTTCCTAGTCTCCCAAAGTTTCTCAGCTTCAGCTTTCACTAGCGAAACCTTACCATTCATATGGAGTGTGTCTGAACCTGGGAATCGGCATCGCCTCCCTCTTACATATCCCTGCCCCTTCCGCAGAAGGGCAGACGTGTGCCCTGCTGGGCCCCCTGACTCTGGGGACTGATGTGGGGCTGGGCGAGGAGCAAGGTGAAGGAAGGGGGCTGGAAGGAGAGCCCAGCAGAGCCACATGCACCGTGATGAGGACTTTAAAATTGATTTCAAGTAAGAGAGGAGGCATTGGGGCATTTTGAACAGGAGGGTGACAGGACTATTTGGGGATAATTTCTAGTCTTAAAGGCTTTCTTTGCATGTAGAAGACAAAAGCAGAAAGATGGGCACCAGCAGAGAGGCCACGGCGGTAGCCTAAGCAATAGGGTCGGGTGGGGAAGGCGAGGAAGGGGTGAGGATGGAAGGAGCGAAAGATGAGACAGAGGAGATGAGACTTGGTCCTGCAGCAGCCAGACCCTCTTAATACTCAACCTGGCAGTTAAGGGTTAATTCTTATTCTATCGGAAGACATTCTCTTGGGCTTTCCTAGAAGGCAGGCAGTGACCCGGTGGTGCCTTCGGCAGGCAGAGTGGGGAGGATTTATGCACGGAAGAACTGAGGCTTCTCCTCAACCTCCCTTAAATTAGTCACCATCAGTCAGCCGGCAGCCTGAACTCTTGAGCCCCTTTCAGGGAGGCCTGCCTGTTGCTGAGAAGAGGAGAGAAGAATCTGGCCTCGGTTCAAGAGGACCAATGTAGGGAAGACGGAAAAGAAACAAGACAAAGCTCTTTGCCAAATGAAATGCAGCTTTCAGAGAGCACAGCTCCTAAACTCAGCACATGGTTTTACAAAGTTGCACCTCCGCTCATCCAGTCTCCAAATGAAGGGCATGCTGTGCTTAGCTTTTAACGGGTGACACATTTCCACTGGAGACACTGATCACCATGTGTTGAGGTTTATAAGGTCAGTGGTTTTGGTGGAAAAGGGTTTTGTTTTTTTTTCCTCCAAGTGATGGGAAAATGCTTCAATAGAAGACAGAGCATGAGTATGAAACTTTATTTGGTTTTTGGCATCGAGGAGAGACTCGCAGATAGTAATAGTTGTTATGGAATTGCTTTAAGGTCTTGCCTGTTAAGCCTAAAAATAGTGTATCACTAGCAAAACAACTGTGCAAGATGCAAAATTCTTGGGTAACATTTAAGTTCAGTTCAGTTCAGTCGCTCAGTCATGTCTGACTCTTTGTGACCCAGCACGGCCTCCCTGTCCATCACCAACTCCCAGAGTTCACTCAGATTCACGTCCATCGAGTCAGTGATACCATCCAGCCGTCTCATCCTCTGTCGTCCCCTTCTTCTCCTGCCCCCAATCCCTCCCAGCATCAAAGTCTTTTCCAATGAGTCAACTCTTCGCATGAGGTGGCCAAAGTACTGGAGTTTCAGCTTTAGCATCATTCCTTCCAAAGAAATCCCAGGGCTGATCTCCTTCAGAATGGACTGGTTGGATCTCCTTGCAGTCCAAGGGACTCTCAAGAGTCTTCTCCAACACCACAGTTCAAAAGCATCAATTTTTCAGCACTCAGCCTTCACAGTCCAACTCTCACATCCATACATGACCACAGGAAAAACCATAGCCTTGACTAGACGGACCTTAGTCAGCAAAGTAATGTCTCTGCTTTTCAATATGCTATCTAGGTTGGTCATAACTTTTCTTCCAAGGAGTAAGCATCTTTTAATTTCATGGCTACAGTCACCATCTAACATTTAAGGAGGCTTTCAATTACAAGAATCAGGGCTTTATTATCTTACATATCAAGATGTTGGAGGTTGGCATGTGCACAGTTGGTAAATTCATCAGTTTATGGACATCAGGGCTCTGTGCCTGCTCACTGAGATTTTCTAGGTTTTCGCCTCATGGTCACAAGATGGCTGCCAGCACTCTCTGCACTGTATTTTTATATCATGGTATCCAAAAGCATAACGTGTGAATGGATACCTCTCTGTGTGCCTATTTTGATCAGGGAGGAAATCTTTCCCAAACAACCCTAGCAGACTTACTCCTCTCACCTCATTGGCCAAAACTGGGTCCTCTACCTATTCCTAAACCATTCCTGGCAAGTTATGATTTACCTCCATAAGACTGGGTATACTGGCTTTGAGTGTATTGCTTAGAACAATATCCTAAGCTGAGTTTCAAATATATCTAGCAACATGCCATAGTTCTGTAACTATGTTTGTAACAGAATGTTTTGTGTATCCCCTACCCCCAAGTCATATGTTGAAGCTCTACACCCCAGTGTGATGATACCAGGAAATGGGGCCTTTGGGTCATAAAAGTGGCACTCTCATCATGGGATCAGTGCTGTTGTAAGAAGAGGCCAGAGAATGCTCTCATATTCTCTCTGCCATGTGAACACACAGCAGAAGGCAGCTGTCTCCAAGCCAAAGAGGGCCCTCACTAAGGACCTGACCATGCTGACACCCTGACCTTAACCTACCATGAGAAATGCGTTTCTCTCATTTAAGCCACTTAGCCTTTGATAGCTTTGTTAGAGCAGCCCAAACTGACAAACACGCATAGTTTCTATGTACTGAGTGAGTGGGCTGTGAACCGTGGGCCCGGCCGTTCGCTCTATGCTTCGTGTGCTTCTCCATACTCTCCTGTGGTAGAGGAGGGGGCTTCCCAGGGGGCTCAGGGGTAAAGATTCCGCCTGCCAGTGCAGGGGGATGCAAATTCCGCCCTGCTGAGGGAAGATCCCCTGGAGCAGGAAATGGTAACTCACTCCAATATTCTCGCCTGGGAAATCCCATGGACAGAGGAGTCTGGTGAGCTATAGTCCGTAGGGTCGTAAACAGTCAGACACAACTTAGCGACTAAACCACCACCACCACCCCTCAACCCACTATAAGCAATATGAGGCTCTTTTGGTTTTATGTGACAGAACCACTACTTGAACTACAGTAAGTTAAAGGAAATTTGTGAGTTTATGAAAACGGAACGTATAAAGGAGGTTCTCAGGGCTCAAATGATATCAGCAGGGTTCTTTTCTATCTTTCATTCCCTTTGTCAGCTCTACTTGACTTAATTCTTTCTGCAGGCCTTTCCCATGGGGCTGTGAACATGGCCCCTGGAAGCCCCACATTCATAACCTTGCAGTTAAAGTCGACGATAAGGGGTAGCTGTTAAGAGTGCTATAGAAAATTCCCAAGGAGGACTCTCGGCCATGCCGTCACATGTCCTCTGCTACAGCAGAAGGCATAGGGGGAGGAACTTACAATGATTGACAGCCCCACTAGAACTGTATGGTAGAGTGGAAGCATAGATCCTTCCAGGAAGTGACGTGGAGCAAACAAACAAAATCTGTCTACTGCAGGACCTTCTTCCCCCTCCACTACTTGAACGAGGCACAGCTTTCATCTAGATGGTTTCATGCCCCTGCTTTTATGAGACATAAGCAGCAGATAACATACTACATTGCAAATTTGCACCAGGAAATGGAGTGGCATCTGAAGGGGGATAACTCGTGACCCCATGTAAGAAAGACACCTTACCTAAGTGGAGTCCCCAAAATACTCGTTGAAGAAAAGCTTATAGGAAAGAGGCTGTATTTACAGGCTGGTAGTGAGAGGGTAACAGGCAGGAAGGCCAGGGGTCTCCAAACGGAGGAAATAGCCTGCAAGTGTCAGACATTTTTATCTCTCTTAGGAGGCAGGAGGAAACAAACTAGTTATATTTTTTCCTTCTCTATACAAATTTAAAAAGAGGTTTCTCTTAAAATACTGTGTTGCCATAATGACACCTGGTTTCACCTGAAGTTAACCAATGCCTTTTTCTTATGGAAATATTTATCTTAAGCTATGCTAATGTACTATACATATACCCCAAACTCTGTCTTCAAGTTGGTTCCGCCTCTTGGCTCAGAACCTGCTTGACAAACCAGTATGTTATACTCAGATATTGTTCCCCTAATCTATGTAAATGAAACTATTTGTATGGTGATCTGCCCTTCTTCAAGATTCAAGTTAATCATTTTATGGCCCAGGATGAACCATTTGGTGCCAAGATTATCCCAAAATACATCTTATGGGTGAGGGGCCTGGTGCCATTCTGAGTTTTAAGACATTCCTTTCTTTCATTAACAGACTGCTATGGCAACCCACTCCAGTACTCTTGCCTGGAAAATCCCATGGACGGGGGAGCCTGGTAGGCTGCAGTCCATGGGGTCGCGACGAGTCGGACATGACTGAGTGACTTCACTTTTACTTTTCACTTTCGTGCATTGGAGAAGGAAATGGCAACCCACTCCAGTGTTCTTGCCTGGAGAATCCCAGGGATGGGGGAGCCTGGTGGGCTGCTGTCTCTGGGGTCGCACAGAGTCAGACATGACTGAAGCGACTTAGCAGTAGCAGCAGTGACTATATAACATCCAGCTGAAGACTAGCAGGGGGGTGCTCTTTCTGCCCCCTTCTGATGCCTATGTCAGAAGCTTTCTCTATCTCATTTATACTTTAATAAAACTTTATTACACAAAAGCTCTGAGTGATCAAGCCTCGTCTCTGGTCCCGGATTGAATTCTTCTCTTTCGGGAGCCAAGAATCCCGGCGTCTTTGCGCGATTCAACAACAACCTTTCAGTAGGACCTGGGAGTAATAACTAAAAGAAAAGTGTTTTAAAATTAGGCAACACACTTCTAAATAACACATAGGTTCAGGAAGAAATCACAATGGACATTAGAAAATATTTTGAAGTGAATGCTAATTAAGTTGTGACATGTTAAAGCTTGTGGGAATGCAGCTAAAGGCACATTTGAAAGTGAAAATGAAGTCACTCAGTCGCGTCTGACTCTTTGCGACCCCATGGACTGTAGCCCACCAGGCTCCTCTGTCAATGGGATTTTCCAGGCAATAGTACTGGAGTGGATTGCCATTTCCTTCTCCAGGGGATCTTCCCGACCCAGGGATCGAACCCGGGTCTCCCACATTGTATACAGACGCTTAACCATCTGAGCCACCAGGGAAGTCCTAAGGCATACTTGGGGAGGCATTTATAGCTTTAAATGCACATATTGGTTGGGGTGGTAAGGGGGACCTGAAAAAAAATGAAGTAAACTTAAAGCTCAAAAAGTTAGGGGCTTAGCCTGAAGGAAGGAATTACTGGCTTCTGTAACTGAAAAGTCCAAGTGAGGTTCTGTTTCCAGACACCTAGGTCAGGATGTCAAAAGCTGAGTTAGTAGTGAGCTTGCGTTAGTAGCTGCCCGTTCGGTTTCCCAGCTTACCTGCATGTTGACTGTATTCTCAAGTAGGTTCTCTTCATGTGATGTTCAGGCACTGCAGGTTTAAGTCCGCCAAGTTGAGCAGGAGGATAGTTCAAGAGGAATAAGACCACAGAAGTATATGCCTACCAATTAGAGGTCCCGCTAAGGCCAGTGGTGCAAGTTCAAAGGGGACAGAGTCTACAGTCATGGCTGAGGGTAAGGAGGGGCGTGTGCTCAGTTGTGTCCTACTCTTTGCGAGCCCATGGCCTGTAGCCCACCAGGTCCCTCTGTCCTTGGAATTTCCAGGCAAGAATACTGCAGTGGGTTGCCATTTCCTCCTCCAGGGCATCTTCCTGAACCAGGGATCCAACCCACATCTCTTATATCTCCTGCATTGGCAGACTGGTTCTTTACCACTAGCGTCACCTGGAAAGAGGAATGGTGAAGGTGAAGTCGCTCAGTCGTGTCCGACTCTTTGCGACCCCGTGGACTGTAACCTACTAGGCTTCTCCGTCCGTGGGATTCTCCAGGCAAGAATACTGGAGTGGATTGCCATTTCCTTCTCCAGGGGAAAGAGGAATAAATAGTTCTAAATAGCTCCAGCAGAGTTTTCTCAGGTGATTCTGATTCGCCAGGTTTGGACCACATCCCCACCTCCAAACCAATGAATGTGGCCTTTGGAATCCTATTGGATTTGAATATGAAACTGACGATTTGTGGACATTTTAAAATTTAGTGATCACTAGGAATCAGCACATACTCTTAAAAAACAAGCCAATTTCATTAAAAAAAATTTTTTTTTAATTTTTGTTTCATGCCATGCGGCATGTGGGATCTTAGTTCCCTGAATCCACGCCTCCTGCAGTGGAAGCACAGAGTCTTAATCACCGACCCACCAGGAAAGCCCCCCAGTTTCATTTGTTTTTGTTTTGCTTCTTAATTCAAGAGACTTCTCTTTGCATGATTTGATTTCCCTTAGGCATTAGACAGACTATCAGGATATCTTTGTGGTGGATAAGATGAAATCTTACTCAATGCATTTAAATCGGATTCCGTTAACCAGCTGGTTGACCAAAGATAATCACGTCACAGTCTTTAACTATTTTCCAAGCCATCTGCTTAAAATCTGTTGATGATCAGTGTGGCAGCATGCCTCTTCAATTGATGCTCTTCTGGAGAATTCTCTTTAATGGATAACCCCGTGCTTTTTTTTTTTTTTCTGCTTCTGGCAGAATTTCTTTTCAGTTTTTTTCCTTGGACAGATATGTAAGAGGATTGTTTTTTTTTTTCAGTTTTGAAGATGATATGAAATAAAAACTGTATGATAATGCCATTGGTAAGGCAGCATGAAGAATCTGACTAGAATTTGCAGGGATTCAGATGAGGTTAAGCAGTAATTAAAACAAAAGCCTGCATTTAGGTTAAAAAAAAAAAAATCCTCCTGTCCAAGTTTCCAAGGTGAGGAAAACATAACTGGCAGGAGCTTATGTGTAAAGTCCAGATCAAAGTCGGCCACAGGGCAAGGAGAATGAGCGCAGCCCACACTTCGAGAGACCAGACCACAGTCAGGGCTGTCTAACCACCAGGCCTCCAGCTCCTGGCTCCGTTCTAACAGTGGGTTCACTTCCTGGGGCCTTATTTCAAGGGGTATTGACCATCTTGCAGGCTTTCCCAGTGGCACTAGTGTTAAGGAGCTAACCTGCCAGTGCGGGAGACTTAAGAGACATGGGTTCAATCCCTGGGTCAGGAAGATCCTGGAGGAGGGTACAGCTCCGTACTCCACTATTCTTGCCTGGAGAATCCCCATGGACAGAGGAGCCTGGCGGACTACAGTCCATGGGGTCGCAGAGAGTCGGACACGACCACAGGGACTTAGCATGCACGCACGCACACTGACCATCTTGAGAGCACTCCAGTCAAGGCATTCTGATGAGTGAGGAATTCGGAATCATCCTGTAGAAATACTGGATGGAGGAACTGGCTATATTTAGCCCAGGGAACTGGATTTTTTTTTTAAAAGAACAGCTGCTCTTAAATATGAAAGGGTTGTCATGTGGAGGAGGAAGCAGACTTGTCCTTGTTACTCCAGAAAATGCAGTAGGAGAGTGAGAGGAATTTTTAGAGTTGACTCAGGATGAAAATGTTAATTGCTCAGTCATATTTGATACTATGTGACCCCATGGACTGCAGCCCACCAGGTTCCTCTGTCCATGGGGATTCTCCAAGCAAGAATACTGGAGTGAGTAGCTATTCCTTTCTCCAGGGGATCTTCCCGGCCCAGGGATCAAACCCAGGTCTCCTGCATTGTAGGCAGATTCTTTACCATCTGAGCCACCAGGAAAGACCTAACTCAGGATGAGACACTTCCTAATAACTCAAATTGTTAAAAAAAAAAAATGGAATAAGCACCCCCTTCCCCTGCTAGTGAGCTCCAGCAGACGTGGGGGGACCTTTTTCAGGCAGAGATGGTAGGTATCTGCCTACAGGATCCAGGCCTCCAGGAGTTGGATTTTGGCTTGGCAGGGCAGGTTATCTATCTGAGATTCTTATTTATTTGTTTGTTTGTGTGCCGTCAGCTGATGTCCGAGCGAGTCCTGCCAGGGTTGGACCTCCTGTGGTGGGGTGGGCAGGGAGATGGGCCACCCGGCTCTGGCTCTGGTCCAGAACCTCGGACAGCTCTGACAAGTTGGTTCCCTTGGAAAACTTGCAGATGAGCCATCCACCCTGGCAGCCCGCCCAACCACCTGCTCCCTTCAGCTCGACGAGTGTGCTTCCCAAGCCAGGGATGGAGGGGCCAGGTTCTCCTCTGTCATCCTGGTGAGGTCACACAGAGCAGAGGCTCCTGCTCTCAGGGGCTGTGGGGATGCAGAAAGGGGGGCTGTGTGTGTTCCAGGAAGGCAGGCAGCTTGCCTGCTGAGAACCCCTGAACCTGGAGAGAGGCAAAGAGGCGAACGGGAAAGACCGCTTCATGAGGAGGCCGGGACCAGGTTACCTGGGTCTGCGTTCCAGCTCTGCTACTCAGAATTTCCAGCAAGTGACAACCTCTATGTGCCTCAGTTTCCTCATCCACACAATGGGTGCAGTAACTGCACTTTATAGAATTGTTAGGATAAAATAATATCATACTTGCAAAACAGTTAAAATAGTGCCCGGAGCACAGAATGTGCTAAAAAAAAAAAAAAAAAAAAAAAAAGTGGTAGTTAAAAAATTAAGCTTAGATAGACTTTGGTTCAGGGCTTCCCTGGTAGCTCAGTGGTAAAAAATCTGCCTGCCAATGCAGGAGATGCAGGTTCAATCCCTGGGTCAAGAAGTTCCCCTGCAGAAGGAAATAGCAACTCACTCCAGTATTCTTGCCTGGAGAGTCCCATGCACAGAGGAGCCTGGTGGGCTGCAGTACTTGGGGCTGCACAAGAGTTGGACATGACTTAGTGACTAAACAACGCAAGATGATTTGTTCTTACCTGGTTCCGCCTCTTTCTGGCTGTGTGATATCAACAAAATTCTGTAAAGCAATTATCCTTCAATTAAGAAATAAATAAATAAATAAAAAGAAAGCGTCTCAACCTCCCTGGGCTTCTTTTTCATCCATGAAGTGGGAATAGGAATGACAATCCCACAAGGCTGTGCAAGGCAACGAGTGTAAATTAAGTGGGGTCCAGGCATTGGTCACCAGCACTGGTTACTAAGCAAGATGCTGCAGACAAGCAAGAGTGAATACTTGGCTTCATGACACTATTTCCCCCCAAAAGTGAAAGTGAAGTCGCTCAGTCGTATCCGACTCTTTGCAACCCCGTGGACTGCAGCCCACCAGGCTCCTCCATCCATGGGATTCTCCAGGCAAGAGTACTGGAGTGGGTTGCCATTTCCTTCTCCAGGGGATCTTCCCGACCCAGGGATGGAACCCAGGTCTCCCGCATTGCGGGCAGACGCTTTAACCTTGAAAACAGGTTCAGAGAGTCAGAGATCATGTTTTTAAGAGCTGCAAGGGGGGCCTGGAGGGCCAGAGGACCTGTAGTAATAGTAACAGTAACAACTCAGCAGGAGCAGCAGGAACTGACTATGTCACAGGCTCTGGGCCAAACACTTCACATAACTTATTTTGTTGAACCCTAACAAGTCTGTGAGGTGAGGATGACAATGGTGATGATCATCAGCATTATCATTTTACAGATAAAGAAAGTGAGCCTCAGTACATAACTTGTTCACACAGTAAAACTCAGATTGAAAAAGGTATCCACCCACCCCCCTATCCAAAATCTGCACCCCTGGGCACATGGCCTTTGAGCCAGTCTTTAGGACTGAATTTCATCAGAACCTAAAGGACCCATGAGGGAAATCTGAGCGTCTTAATGGAACGCAAGACTAAATCAGCCAAGACGGTGACATAGCTACCATAAAAAGCACGTATGATCATTTCAGACGGTGTGATCAGATGGACATTTCTGGGCGTGTTCTCCTCGTCACCTCATTGTCACCTGCCCCACCTAGGCTTGGCTCTGGATGTTTGAGCATAGCCACATTTGGGTGGCCTGAGTTAACTAGAAATTTCCATTGTCCTGGAATGCCTTCAAGCAGAGATAAACACTTAAAGGCATTCCTTTAAGAAATGTTTTCTTCAAGCAGAGATAAATCCTGAAAATGCGAACACAATAGGTCTGGATATACCTTAGCCTAAGCTCGCAGATCCTGGGAACAATGGCCAGCATCCTTTCCTTTCCAGTGTGTCTGCTTCTTGTCTGACTGCCTACAGAGCAGAGGAAGTGCGGAGACCCAGCTTGGGAGGCTGCAGCCCTGCGGGAGTCCAGCCTCCACCCTGGGTCCCTGGGGCTGTTGGATGCAATCCTTCAAGCCTGTCTCTTTCTACTGGGGACAAAGTTTCACTGCAAGTTCCAGGCTGTTCTCTGCAGGTAATTTATTCCAAATGGAACTGCTGACAGAGAGAGAGAGAGAATGGGAAATGGGATTGAGAGCAAGCAGGCCCAAAGGCCAGGATCCCAAACACACAATGGAAATCCAGTAGGGTGGGAAAGCTGCAGTCTAGCATGGAGGAGACTGGAACCACGAGGTTGGACATGCTCCAGGGGAAGGTCAAAGGAAACACAGGGTGAGAATAAGTGACTTAAGAAGGCAAGTATACATTTATTAAATTTCCTTTTAAAACTTTATTTATTTATGTATTGGGCTGCACTGAGTCTTAGCTGCAGCATGCGCGATCTTTAGTTTTTTTTTTTTTTTTTTCCGTTCTTCTTTCTCAAGATTGCTTTGGATATTCCAGGCTTTTTGTATTTCCATATAAATTGTGGAATTATTTGTTCTAGTTCTCTGAAAAATACCGTTGGTAGCTTGTCAAGGATTGCATTGAATCTATAGATTGCTTTGGGTAGTATACTCATTTTCACTATATTGATTCTTCCAATCCATGAACATGGTATATTTCTCCATCTGTGTCTTTTTTATTTCTTTCATCAGTGTTTTATAGTTTTCTATATATAGGTCTTTAGTTTCTTTAGGTAGATGTATTAAGTATTTTATTCTTTTCATTGCAATGGTGAATAGAATTGTTTCCTTAATTTCTCTGTTTTCTCATTGTTAGTATATAGGAATGCAAAGGATTTCTGTATGATAATTTTATATCCTGTAACATTACTATATTCATTGATTAGTAATTTTCTGGTAGGGTCTTTAGGGTTTTCTATGTAGAGGATCATGCCATCTGCAAAGAGTGAGAGTTTTACTTCTTTTCCAATCTGGATTCCTTTTATTTCTTTTTCTGCTCTGATTACTATGGCCAAAACTTCCAAAACTATGTTGAATAGTAGTGGTGAGAATGGGCACCCTTGCTTTGTTCCTGACTTTAGGAGAAATGCTTTCAAATTTTCACAATTGAGGATAATGTTTGCTGTGGGCTTGTCATATATAGCTTTTATTATGTTGAGGTATGTTCCTTCTAGCATGCGCGATCTTTAGTCGCAGCATGCAGGACTCAGTGCCCTGGCCAGGGATCGAGCCCTGGCCCCTGCATTGGGAGCATAGAGCCTGAGCCACTGGACCACCAGGGCGGCCCACGAAAGAAGCACGCTGATGAAGACTTCTAAGTGACAGAAAGAATGCTAAGGATAACTAACGCTATTGTGCGCTTATTGAGTCTGGTGTTACACTCCTTCCCAGTCTCATTTTCCATAGATATTCCAGATTACTAGCAGAAAAAAAAAAAACAAAAAAAAAGAGGTAAAGGATGAACAGGCTGTCAACAGGAAGAGTCAGTTTTTTGTTCCTTTCTTTCTCTCTTTTTTGGCTCTGTGGCTGGTGGGGTCTTAGTTCCCTGACCAGCGATTGAAGCTGGGCCCACGCAGTGAAAGTGCAGAGCCCTAACCACTGGACAACCAGGGAATTGCCTGGAAGAGGTCAGTTCAAGTCTAACTTTCATACTTGTCAGAGACCAATAATAACCTGTTGGTGAAAATTAAGCAATAGTCTATCTAGGAAAGAAGTGGAAAATTTTCTTGGAGCCAAATTTGAGGATTATAACCTGGGAAGAGCATCCCAGGAAGCGCTGAGGACTGTTGCGCCTGTTAGAAGTCAAAACAGTTATTTAAGTGTTTTTGAAACGAGCACTGTACATTCAATGACGTGTAGCTGACAGTTGACACAATCCAGATCTAAGCGCTGTCGTGACCCCTTACGAGATCAAGAAGGAATGTTATCTTTGAGGAGTTGTCTTGTTGATGCTAAGAGAAAGTTGCTCTTTGTGATTGAGCAGGTATTCCTGCCAGCGGGGAAGGACTGGTCAATGCCTGAAGCAGATACACAATGCACGGGGTTGGGGTGGGGGGAAGGGTAGAGAAGAGTTCATATTTAAATTTCTATTGTCTTGCCATAAAATATGAATTTTATCTCACAAACCCTAGTACACAGAAATGGTTTGTCCACAGTTTGCAGAAGATTCATAGAATTTAAGTATTGATAACTTGCCCAAGGTTACACAGTAAGTGGAAGAGCCAATATCTGAACTCAGTGTTCTAGGCCCAGAGTGCACTATAACACAGAGAGCATGAATGGGCAGTTGGTATAAGATGTGTATGAAAACCCCTCTATCGTCCCTGTGAAATCTTTAGTAAAATCAGTATTGCTCACCAGTTCTTTTGGTGTAATGGTCTCTTTCTGGGGCCCGGGAAGAGAGATTATGTTCTATCTTGAGATGGACCAGGAATGAACACAAGGGTATGTAAGACATCAAGATCACAACAAGACTGGAACAAGGGGGAAGAAAAAGTCTTTCTAAAGCCTCACGCAGAGGTAGGCTAATCTCTCCACAATATCCTCTCCTGATGCAGCAAGATCCTTGCATGTCCAGTCCAAGCAAAACCACAGCTTCGCAGAGGGAAGAGTCTGAACACATTTCCACATGTGCTCTGCAACGCTCAGAAAAGGCTAAGTCCTGCTTCAGGAACAACAGCCCCCACAATGACTTACAGCTGCAAAAGTTTATTTCTTGCATAAGTTACATGTTCACCATGGGTAGGCTATATTTGGCTTCATGCCATCTTCTTTGGGATCTAGGCCGAGGAAGCAGCCTCTTTCTGGACCATTGTCCAGCTTGTGGAAGAAGGGAAAAGACACCCAGCAAACCATGCTGTAGCTCTTAAAGCTTTTGCCTGGACAGGACCCATGTCCCACGACTTTTGCTTGCATTTGTTGTCGAGAAAAGTCACATCGTCAAGCCTGATGTTGGTGGTTGGGAGGGGAACAGCAGAATATCATCCCCTTCAGGAAGGGCCCGCAAATATTTTTGAATAATAGTATAATCCACGACGGTCTCAGTGCTTTAAACCCTTGAGGACAGACTGGAAATTTCACCCTTAGTACCATGACTCAATAAAGCGTCCTTGTCCTTGATCAGAATGCATCCTGGGAGGAGGAGGGAGGCACTTGGAAAAGAAGCAGGAAGCCAGTAGCACCAATCAGAGATGACAAGGGAACGGGGATACTGCAGCTTCAGCTGGTAAGTGACAAGGGTGAGTGCCCTTGGCAGGGAGGGAGAAGGGGAGGTCGCAGAGAGACCTGTCCAGAAGGAGGGCCCAGTAGAGGGGAACCTGGCACTGCCCAAAGCTATCATCTGGTTAGAAAATGGAGCAACTATTTTTCCATGACCCAGTTTTAATACTGTGAGTTTGCAAGAAAGCTGAGGGAGCCAAACTCTAATCTCTAAAGGAGCTTAATTTCTAAAAAAAAAAAAAAAA
>SJYT01079845.1:417194-449688 GCA_006410635.1 Cephalophus harveyi | reverse complement strand
AAAAAAAAAAAAAAAAGGGAGAGAGAGAGAGAAACACTTCTCTATAGATAAGTACAGTTCCAATCAAGTCAGAACATAAAAAGCAAGTCAGGGAGGAGAGCAGGTCAGGGTGACTGGCTCGGTCTCCTGAGTTCATACCCTCTGGGGCTGACAGTCACAGTGTGAGAAAGCAAAGTAGCGTAAAGGGCTGACATTCAGCTGAGGGGCCTTAGGGACAGTGACCACATTTCTCCATGAAAACCACACACACACACACACACACTGACAAATATGTTTATATGACCTGGGCCAGAATATTTTAAATTAAAATTGCCATCAAAATCTGGCATATAAGGTCATGGGGCCCATGGAGATCCCTACAGCTCCTAAAACCAAGGGTCCCTCTCTGGAGTGGAACCAGCTGATTTGACCTTTCCATTGGCTCTTTGAGAACCTGAATATTTTTTAAAGGATTCTGGGCCAGCTTCCTAAGATAAGAAGCCCTTTTGAGGAAAGTGGTGGATTGTGTTGGTTAAGAGGCAAAAACAGGTGACATTTCAAGGAAAAAGGAGGTTCAAGTTTAACTCTCATGTTTTCTGGACACCGATAGGTGTGCATAATGAAAAGCCAGTTATTCATGGATGCAGTTAGGGTATAATGGTTCAGGTGCTTTAAGAGATGAAAGCAGGAGAGACTTAGAAGTTTCGTTTTCCTCTCACCCTGACATTCGAGCCACCCAGGGCAGTCCAAGGTGTGCAGCAGTTCTAATCCACCAGGTCAGCCAGGTCAGCCCTCCTTGCTGCTTCCTGTGGTCTCCCCCTCACTGAACTTGCTTCACTATCCCCCAGTCCACTTTCCAGCCCAGATAAAAGGTACGGAGGGCAGGCAGCTTCCCTGAAGGACAGGACCCTGGGGGTGATACACCTCAGTTCCACAGCATCCCATTTGCTGGGACTTAGTCACATGGGCATGAGCTTCCCTGGTGGCTCAGCTGGTAACAAATCCTCCTGCAATGCAGGAGACACCGGTTTGATCCCTGGATGGAGAAGATCCCCTGGAGAAGAGATAGGCTACCCACTCCAGTATTCTTGGGCTTCCCTGGTGGCTCAGACGGTAAAGAATCTGCCTGCAATGCTGGAGACCTGGGTTCAATCCCTGGGTTGGGAAGATCCCTGGAGGAGAGCATGGCAACCCAGTTCAAAATTCTTGCCTGGAGAATCCCCATGGACAGAGGAGCCTGGCAGGTTACAGTCCATGGGGTCGCAATTAGTCAGACACTCTAAGCATGGCACAGTCATGTGGGCATAGCTGGCTGCAGGGGGAGCTGGGAAATGTAGTCCGGCGGGCACTTCTGCACCTTGTAGGAGGAAGGGAGGGTGGATCCTGGGGAAGCATGCTTAGTAAACAGTATATGATATCCATCCCTGAGTCAATAAAGAAAATTGCATGTTGTTTAAGATCCCTGAATGGGATGCTATAGCTAATAACTACAATTGTGTCCGACTCTTTGCGACCCTGTGGACTGTAGTCCACCAGGCTCCTCAGTCCATGGGATTCTCCAGGCAAGAATACTGGAGTGGGTTGCCATTTCCTTCTCCAGGGGATCTTCCCAGCCCAGGGATCGAACCCAGGTATCCCGCATTGCAGGCAGACGCTTTAATCTCTGAGCCACCAGGGAAACCCAACTATAATTGTGACTATTTCTCAAAATGAAAAGAATTCATTCATAGTCTTCTGTCTTTGGGCCTCTCTTTGGTACCTCCAAAGGCTGCTTAGCCAGTCCCTGGCATGGCAGACCCAGAGGGAGAGGATCTGGGTGAACTGGCCCATTAGCCACGTGAGGTCTGGTCCCAAAGTTCCCTTTTCAGGGTAGCCAAGCCTTCAGAGGTCCTGAGTTGCACCACGACCTGGGGCAAAATGAGGAGAGGATGGCGCTTCAGACGGAGCGCCTCCCCGACTCCATGCCCTGGACCCCAGGTGATGCTGTTGGGACTGCAGGAGGATTCAACACACCACTTATAAAAACTGAGCCTTCTGTTCCCTCTCAGAGTACACCTGAGAATATGGGATTGGGTTGCCATGCTCTCCTCCAGGGGATCTTCCCAACTCAGGGATCGAACCCTGGTCTCCCACATTGCAGGCGAATTCTTTACCGTCTGAGCCACCAGGGAAGCCCAAGAATACTGGAGTGGGTAGCCTATCTCTTCTCCAGCGGATCTTCCCCACCCAGAGGAATGAGACATCTTCCTCTTCTCCATCCCTTTCCCCATCTCTCTCTTTCTGCAGGTATAACCCCAAACTCCTCCTGATCCCCTGCCCCATGGATAACCAAACAAAAGCCCCGAGTAACTGGCAAGATAACCCACTTAAAGGTGAGTTTGTATTTGAGCTTCTTACATGGCCCCTTATCCCCTTTCAAGCTAGGGTTTGTAATTCTTTGCCAGAGAAGCAAGCTGGCTGACCACTATCCCTAAACTCTTAACATTTGTCCAGGGCTTTTCCAGTGGTCAGTCGGAGTCCCATTAGAGTCCCCACGGGCACTCGGGTTTCCAGGGTAACTGCAGCACCGTCCTGCGCGGTCCAGGCAGGGAAGCGGGCCGGCTGTCAGCTGCCGGCCGGCGGGGCGCCAGTGACAGCGGGGAGGGAGAGTCTGGGATGACGGCAGGAGGCCCAGGGCAGAGTTAAGCCGCTGCTAAAAACAGCAGAGGAGACAGGCTTTGCACAGCGGAAGGACATTCAGATAAGCCTGGCCTCCTCCCCTTCTCGACGGCCCCGGAGCTGTCCGGGAGCTGCGTCATGGGCAGCCTGACGTTCCTCATCTGGACATCTCACTGGGGGCTTCCTGAGGACATAGGTGGATGGACAGTGGAGGAGGAGGGGAGGAGGGAGGAGGGAGAAAGGGAGGAGGGAGAAAGGGAGGAGGGAGGGGAGGAGGGAGGGAGGAGGGGAGGAGGGAGGAGGGAGAAAGGGAGGAGGGAGGGGAGGAGGGAGGGAGAAGGAAGGGAGGAAGAGAGGAAGAAGGGAGAAAGGAAGGGGAGGAGGAAGAGAGGAGGGAGGAAGGGAGGAGGAAAGAAGGAAGGGAGGAGGGAGGGGAGGAGGGAGGTCATGTTGGAGAGACCAATCTGGAAAGGCTACATACTGTATGATTTCAACTATATGACATTTAGTAAAAGGCAAAATTGTGGAGAAAATAAAAAAGATCAGCGGTTGCCTGGGGTAAGGGGAACGGAAGTACAGAGACAAAGCAGAGATGATTTTTAGGCCAGGGAAAATACTCTGTATGATATTATAATGATGGCCACTTGGCATTATGCATTTGCCTAAACCCATAGAAAGGACAATACCAAGAGTTAACCTTAAAGTAAAATTACAGACTTTGAGTGATTATGATGTGTCCATGTAGGTTCATCCACGGTAAAAATACACACATGCCATTTTGATGACTGATGTTGATAATGCGGGAGGCTATGCATGTGTGTGGGAAATCTCTGCACCTCCTCAATTTCACTGTAAATCTAGAACCTCTCTTTTAAAAATTAACTCTCTTAAAAAATCAGAAAGTCGGTATGATGCTGATCAGAGGAAAAAGCAAGTGTTGGCCCCAGTGTTGTGAGATGCCTCTCCTGGCGGGCTGTGTCTACATTCTTCCCCCAGTTATTCACACCACAATAACCAATGTGTGGGAGGCCCACCACTGGGCACAGATATTTTACTAGACAGGGAAAGTAGACTTTTACTACTCTTTCACTGTAACACAGCCATTTACCCCCTTCTGCAAAAGAAAACAATTAGGTCATGACGACAGAGCAAGGTCCAGAGAAGTTAAACAGCTTGCCTGAGGGGCTTCCCTGGTGGTCCAGTGGTTAGGACTCCACACACCACGGCAGGAGGCCCAAGTTCAATTCCTGGATCCCTGTTCCGGAAACTAAGATCTCACAAACCCTGAGGCATGGCCAAAAAAATAAAAAAGCTTGCTTGAGGCCACCCAGCCAATGGCATGCTTGTATTCTGACCCCCAGTCTCTCTAATATCAAGGATTATATTTTTGTCATCAGTTCTCCTAACTGCATTTTGCCCTTAAGTTGTCAAGAGTAAAATCTATAGGGGGAGAATCTATCTCTTTAACTACACTGGACTATCTCACACTGGATTCCAGTAATAACATCTCCTCAAATACAGTGGCTCAAGTGGGATAAAGATTTATTTCTGTGTCATGAAATAGTCCAGACAAGGAGTGCAAGGATGCAGGTCCAGTGTGTGTGGAGCCAAGACATTTTCATCCTTTGCTTTTCCATCTGTAAGCAGCTTCTCCTTGAACAAATTGTCAGGGATGGCTCTCCATCATCTCCACATTCCAGCCCATGAGAAAGGGATGAAGCAGGGAGTATGGGTGTCTTTGAGAAGCTGCACACTCAATTTCTGCTCACATCCCAGTGACCCAACTTGACCATACAGTTGGTCATAATTGTAGCCTACAAGGGAGGCTGGAGAACATAATCTTTTTAACTAGATTACTCAAGCTGACAACAAAGGTCCTTCTAGTCAAAGCTATGGTTTTCCCAGTAGTCATGTATGGATGTGAGAATTGGACTATAAAGAAAGCTGAGCACCGAAGAATTGATGCTTTTCAACTGTGGTGTTGGAGAAGACTCTTGAGAGTCCCTGGGACTGCAAGGAGATCAAACCAGTCCATCCTAAAGGAAATCAGTCCTGAATTTTCATTGGAAGGACTGATGCTGAAGCTGAAACTCCACTACTTTGTAAAGAATTGACTCATTGGAAAAGACCGTGATGCTGGGAAAGATTGAAGGCAGGAGGAGAAGGGGACAACAGAGGATGAGATGGTTGGATGGTATCACCGACTCGATGGACATGAGTTCGAGTAGGCTCTGGGGGTTGGTGATGGACAGGGAGGCCTGGCGTGCTGCAGTCCATGGGGTCGCAAAGAGTTGGACATGACTGAGCAACTGAACTGAATTGAACTGAACTGACTCAAGCTGAAACTTCTATTCCTATGGAAGGGAATAAAGGATATCGTGGGAGACAATGGCAGTCCCTATCACAAAATTAATAGAGATTTCCTTAATCAGAGCACATACAGAAGAGATGTAAGTTTGCCTGGGAAGAGAGAATAACCAGGATTGGGGATTCTCTGATCTGTTTCCACAACATGTGCTCTTGGTCTTCACAGTGACTGCCCTAGATTGGGTCCTGAAGCCTCTGGACTGTTTTACTTGTTTCATAATAGGTCTTTTTAGCTCCTATTTCTTTCTCATATAACTCCCTACATCACCAACAATATTCTAAATTGTATCCTAAAAATAAAATTTAATTGTGTCAGTTCCCTACTTAAAATCTTTTGATGGCTTCCCACTGTGTAGAGGACTGAGTGCAATTTGCTGAGCCAACCACTGGAACCCTGGTCAACTTGTAAATTTTTATTTATTTATTTTCTGCTGTGCTGAGTCTTTGTTGCCGGGAGGGCTTTCTCTAGCTGCAATGAGAGGAGGCTACTCTTCATTGTGGTGCACAGGCTCCTCATTGCAGTGGCTTCTCTTGTTGCGGAGCACAGGCTCTAGGCATGTGGGCTTCAGTAGTTACGGCTGCCGGGCTCTAGAGCACAGGTTCAATAGTTGTGGTGAACAGACTTAGTTGCTCCATGGCATGTGGGATCATCCCAATCAAGGATCAAACCCGTGTCTTCTGCATCGCCAGGTGGACCCTGGTCAACTTTTAACTCTCATCTTTGGCCACCCTCACATCTTTACCATAAGCTGTAGGCAGATGGAGACAATCAGTTCAGTTCAGTTCAGTCGCTCAGTCATGTCAGAGTCTTTGTGATCCCACGGACTGTAACACGCCAGGCCTCCCTGTTCATCATGAACTCCTGGAGCTTACTCAAACCCATGTCCATTGAGTTGGTGATGCCATCCAACCATCTCATCCTCTGTCATCCCCTTCTCCTCCCACCCTCAACCTTTCCCAGCATCAGGGTCTTTCCAGTGAGTCAGTTCTTCACATCAGGTGGCCAAAGTACTGGAGCTTCAGCTTCAACATCTGTCCTTCCAATGAATATTCAGGACTGAGTTCATTTAGGATGGACTGGTTGGATGGAGACAATAGTAATTCTCAAAATGCCACACCCTCCTGCTTGCACTGTATGTTTCATTGACCTTGTTTATGATGCTCCTTCTGCCTGGAAGCCTATCCCTGCTCTGTCCTTTAGGTCAACCCAGTCTTCAAAGGCTGAGGCTCAACATGTAGTTTCAATGTTTTCCTCTTCTTTGAGCCCCCCAGGTAGGGTCAGTCACACAGAAGGTGGTGAGAAGTTGGGGGGCCTTGGAGGCAGACACCCTGGATGCAGAACCCACCTCTGCCACTTACTAGCCGGGTGAACAATTTCTTAAACCTCATTTTTATAAACTATAGGGTACAGATAATCATACCTACCTCGTGTCATTATTATGAAAATTATGTAAGATTTGCATATATGATTCCTGACTCATCAAAGGTGTTCAACTCATGGAACTGTTATTAAAATTATTACTCTGAGTGAGTTGGAATAAAGCTAAGCTATTGTAACAGAAATACCCTAATAAAACATGTGGGGAAATGGAATGATTTTTCTCTTGAGACGGGTTTGGGTTATATGGGTGAATTGTTATACACTTAAAGTACTTCGTGTACTCCACTGTATATAAAATTTTCATCAAGAGAAAAACAAATATTGGAGTCTAGGTAATAATATGCATGCCAATGTACTAAGGAACATATACAGATGTCTGCAATATACTTTGAATTGTATCCAAAAAGTGAGAAAGTCTGACGGATGGATAGCTGGGTGAAAAGATGGATAGGCTTATAATTTTTTTTTTTTGTAGTAAAATATTAATGGTAGATACAAGCTGTGGGCATATGGCTGTCCATTGTATAATTTTTTAAACTTTGCTATATGTTTGATATTTTTAATAATAAAAATAAATAAAAAGACACTATCATAAAGTAGTTTTTAAATTATAGTTGTTTTTCTCCCCCTCAAGTAACAGTGCCAAAGTGAGTATGCCAGGTTTGTGGGCAGTTCTGTTCCATCTGTTCATGCAGGGGTGCCAGGCTTGTGGGCTGGGACTCAGTTTTTTCCAAGTTGTCAAGTCATTGCTCCATTATCCTCCAGACTCAAGGACATCGTCCTCATCTATGGCCAAAGCTGAATCACTCTGTCGCATTCTAAGAGAAAGAGAGACTAGAGGGGGCACACCCATCTCCTAGAGCCGATGCCCAGCTGTGGGCAGCATGGCTTTTGTCTACACTCCATTGTGAGAACTAAGTCACATGACCATATGCCACGGTACAGGAGGCTGGGAAATAGCTAATTCTATTGGTTAGGAAGAAGGAACACAGGTTAGGAACACAGGTTATCCCCACCCTGTATTCTCTGAGAACACACCAGACAGCCATTCATCACACTGTAGTCATTTGGACCCTGCAAACTCCTTGCGGGTAGAAATAGTGTTTTGCACATCTTGGAATCATCAAAACCAAATACAAGGCCTGAAATGAGAAAGGTGTTGAAGAAATGTTTGCTAAATGAATTAGTGCGTGAAAATAAAACTGCATAAATAAATGAGATGAGCAATGAATAGTGCCTTTTTGGACCATAAATTTGTTAGTATGTATCTACTTTTATTGGTGGAAAGCAAGTCATTTCTTGATATTGTAGACCTATAATATGCCAACTCATTCAGATCAAGTAATTCTTATTGATTTAGGCTTCTTTCCCATCTCTCCTCTTTTCTCAGATTTTATCTTCATAAGGGACAAGACTTTTACGAAGTTTACCACACAACCTACATGCCTTGGAGGAAAAAGAATTAACCTGATTAAGAATGGAAACTCTTTTCCACATTATTAAAGCGATTGAGTAACAGCAATTTGGATTAAAATAATGTGAGATGGCATATGAAAATTGTCTACTTATGACAATGAGCTCATAACACTTCTACTGGGTTACCATTTTTTAAAAATCTATGTAAGTGCTTAGAAGTAATATAGCTGTGTTTCTTCCATTATATTTTGTAATTCTAACTTTCCCTAACTCATATTGAATTCTTTGTGAGTTGATCCAAATTATTGTGTTTTTAACTGCACTTCGCCAACATTTAATTAGAGAGTTAAAGAAACATGATACTATTGTAGATGGCATTTAGCTCAAGTATTAATTGGATCACTATTGAAAAAATAGAATAGGAAAACTTTCTCTCTCAGTTTTTATTGGTTTGCCTTCTACAAGCTATAGCACTGTCCTTTCCAATTCTCATGCATGTCCTTTTTTAAAAAAAATATTTCTTTGTTTGGCTGTGTTGGGTCATAGTTGTGGCGTGTGAGATCTTTTGTTGTGATACACTGACTCTCTAGTTGCAGCTCATGGACTTAGTTGTTCCATGGCATGTGGGATCTTAGTTCCTCAACCAGGGATCGAACCCTCATCCGTTGCATTACACAGCAGAGTCTTAACCACTGGATCACCAAGAAAGTACCTCACGTCATTTTTTTCTCTTCAATTCAGAGAGCTTCTGCTTTTCAGGATTCAAATCAAGGTCTCCATGTGTAGCTCTGTGGTGAATAGTGAATTTCCCAGGTTATTTTAATGGAATCTCCTTATGTCTGATTATTGCAACTTATTTTTAGCAAGCTGGTTTGATAGGCACATGCTAGCCCTGAAGCTACAGTGAATTTGGATGGTTCAGAAACTGTCAGAAGAAAGATCTCGTTTGGGTAGGTATGTACCTGAGTTTGTACCTGGTAAGAGAAGGCAGTGGTATGGAAAAAGGAGACTTTGCAACAGGAGGTTAGGTAGAAAGAAGAATGGCTTACCCTGGCTTGGGGATGAAGCAGGGAAGGCTGCAAAGGGCAAGCAGGAGTTCAGTGGTGAAAAGAGGCTTCTGGGAACAGCCTGGGATGGCTGAGAAGAGACCTGCTGACCTGGACAGGAGTGAGACTAGAATGTGCCCGAGGCCTGAGATGAAGATGCTGACCGCTTCTCACGGCAGCTCTGGCCAGGTGGGTTAGTGCTGGGGCTCCACTTTGAGGGTTTCAGAGTTCAGGACCACCATCACTTTTGTCACTAATAAGTTGGGGGTCTTCCAGACCACTCTCACTCTGACACAAATTGCAAGTTTGATCCAAGACTGTTACTCGAAAACTAAGTTCATCTCTTGGTGGGTGTTGAAACAAGAGATACAGCCAAGACAAAGGTTGGGAGAAAGAAGGATTTAGTACTTGCAGCAAGTAAGGAGAACACCAGGGATCTTTTCAAAAGCAGTGTCTCCCCAAACAGCGAAATTGGGGGAGTTTTAAGCCACGGGTATATGAGTATTCATGAAGGGGTGGAAGCAATCCACAGAGTCCAAGCTTTGGTTGATTGAAGTCATGAAGGTCAGAAGAGGTCAACATCATCCTCTCTTAGGTTCTAAGTGATCTGGTGGTAGAAACATCATGCTAATCTTTACTGTTGAAACAGATCTGGGAGTCTTTGAAAGTCAAAGTGATAGTTGCTCAGTCAGGTCTGACTCTTTGTAACCCTGTGGCCTGTAGCCCACCAAGCTCCTCTGCCCATGGAATTCTCCAGGGAAGAATACTAGAGTAGGTAACCATTCCTTTCTCCAGGGGATCTTCCCAATCCAGGGGTAGAACCTGGGTCTCCCACATTGCAGGCAAATTCTTTACCATCTGAGCCACCAAAGAAGCCTGGTTGGGGGTCTTTACAACTGATTTATTGTCTTCACTATTGTTACTCCTCTTGCCTGATAACAGTTACTTGTTCCTGCATTCTTTTGTTCCCTTAAGATTATTATTGAGACCTGTTCAAGGACAAATATTGTGGCCAGGCTTAGATCACAAAATGGCCTAGGTCAAAAATCACTTCTCTCATTTCAAGAAAGTCCTGCCTAGTTCTCTTCCTCCAAGGACCCTTACCCTATCTACTTACAAGACCGCCTTCAGAATTAACACAACATTATAAATCTATACTTCAATAAAATAAGTTGAAAAAAAAAAAGACTACCTTTTGGGTGCAATAATTTGCTAGAAGGACTCACAGAACTCAGAAAAGTCATTATACTTGTGGCTACATTTCATTAATATAAAAGGATTCCAATGAAAATCAGCCAGGGGAAGAGAGTACAGGATAGGGTCCAGGAGTCATTAGATGCCAGTTGTCCCAAGAACAACTACTTCTCCATGATATAGTGATGTGAAGCAATATGCATGAAGTATTATTAAACAGGGTAGCTCAAGCTTTTGTGTCCAGAGTTTTTATTGGGGCTGAGTCATGTAGGCACAGGTGGACATCTGCATGGCTGACTTTTGTCCCATCTTCTCCAAAAGGTAGGTTTTGATACCATGTGGTCCAAGGTTCCCCACCATAAATCACTTTATTAGCATAGACTTTCTGTCATGGTCCAAGGCCTCTCAATAAGCAAAGGCACTTTTATTCAGGCAGGGCATTGACAAGGTAAATTCTATACTGCACACAGAGTCATTCATTCTTGATTAGTGGCCCTATGCCCAGAGCGTATCAGTGCATCAAATCTGTGGCAGAACATCAGACAGAATCTCAACAGCTCTTCTGCCTGATGGCAACCTTAGAGTTATCACGGGAAGTAAAGCCCGAAAATCTGAACAAGGAATATGAGTACATGTGAAGAAAGGAATCACACCCAGGGCTGAGAGATCAGGAGCTTGTTCTTACTGGGTGCTTATCCTATGATGCTTAGGTAGGTCTTTCATTAAAAAAACCAAGACTGGAATGGTTCACTTGAAAAACTTAAAAAAATTCCAACTAAATAGATATTTGGAATCATATCATATGGTTGTGATGACTAACATGGACACCTGGAATTTTCCATCTCTGCATATTATACCCAGAATAACTGACACTCCAATTGTGCTGATGGACAGGAACAGGGCCTGGATGTGGGAGTAGATGGTAGGTTTCATATGGCATTCGAAGAAGGCAAGTTTCCCTTCTTCTTAGGGTGGGAAACAGGAGGGACTTCAGATGAATCTGAGCTTTCTCAAAAAGATTCTGCAGAAGCTCATGAAGAGCAGGATCTGTTCCCGATGCCTGTCCTGCCAGGAGAAGAAACCATCCAAAACCAGGCTTTTCTGCCATTTCTTAGACTAGGCCATGAAGGGTTGGAATGGTATTACTGAGCATGGAGCATCTCTAAAAATCCAATGGAGGATCGTTATAGAAAGACTTTGGCAGAGCCCATAGCCAACACATTAATTTAATCAACTTGTCCTTAATATTTATAAAGAACTTCCTATGTACTTGTCAGTGGATTCAGTTCCAGGAATATCACCATAAAGCTCACTCCAAAGGAGCTTATGTTCCACCCTGAGTCAAACATATTTACTGAATGCCCACTGAGTGTAAGGTGTACATTCTCTTATTTGTCTAGGGTCTATATAGGTTAGGCTTCTCTGATTGCTCAGAGAAGCAATAAAGCATCTGCCTGCAATGCAGAAGACGCAGGTTCAATCTCTGCATTAGGAAGATCCCCTGGTGAAGGGAATGGCTACCCACTCCAGTATTTTTGCCTGGGAAAGTCCATGGACAGAGGAACCGGGTGGGCTTCAGTCCATGGTGTCACAAAGAGTCAGATATGACTGACAGGCTAACATTTTGACTTTCACTATATAGATTATGTGATGGTGGCTTCTGACTGCTCCATGAAAGACAGTGGTTAAGATCTAGCTGTCTCTCTACCTCCTCTTCCTGAATCCATGGGTTTCTGAGCTTTGGAGAAGGTCTAGAATCCCTGGTGACCAAGAGAAGGAAAATGCTGATATGAGTGATTAATGGAAGGGCTGAGACAATCAGCTGGATATCTGGCAGTAAGATAATGGCTGAAGTATGTTCTGATTGGTCAGGTTCATTCCATACAATTTGCTAATTCTGAATATCACACTGGCTGGGTCCTCTCCTTCCAGGGACCATTCTCATCAAGGGCTTTCTCTTCTTAAGAGGAATCCTGGTCTTGATGGACGAAGATTGCCCTAAAGCAGTAGTCCCCAACCTTCCTGGCACCAGAGACTGGTTTCATAGAAGACTATTTTCCTACAGATAGTGGGGGAAGTAGGGGAGATGGCAGGATGGTTTGGGGATGATTCAAGGGCATTACATTTATTATGCATGTTATTTCTATTATGATTACATTATCTCCACCTCAGACCATCAGGCATTAGATCTCAGAGGTTGGGGACACTTTCTGGAACCTTCCATGTTTCCCCATGAATGGTGATTTCTCCCACCCCCACCCTCAATTTCATAAGCCCTAAAGATTCATCTTCGGGCAATGAATAAATCTTCAGAATCATTCCACTAGTTCATTCTACCTCAGGACCCCAGGTGGTGTTTGATTCTGATAGGGCCTCTTTGTGTGCAAGAAACTCTTCTGAAATCTCACAAGAAACCAAGTCACATTACACCACATTGTATGGGAAATCCACACCATTCTCCCCCTCCCTAGTGAGGGTAATCACTGCCAATTCATGGTGCTTTTGTGAAAATGAGTCATTTGGAGGGGTTCCAAAAGAGGCCAAGAAAGGAGGTAGGAGATTGTGTGTTAATCGCTCAGTCATGCCTGACTCTGCGATCCCATGGATTGGGGCCCACCAGGCTCCTCCATCCGTGGGGTTTTCCAGGCAAGAATACTGGAGTGAGTTGCTATCCCCTTCTCCAAGGGATCTTCCTGACGCAGGGATTGAACCCAGGTCTCCTGCAGTGCGGGCAGATTCTTTACCATCTGAGCCCCTAGGGGAGTCATGGTAGAAGACTGGATAGATGGATTTGGTGGCATAAAATCCCACAGATTTAAATGCAGTACACTTCACAGAGTTGTTCTTTTGATCCTTGCTGAGAATGTTGATTAAAGAGAGAAGTTATGCAGATTTGTGACATTTGGTAATATGATTATATTATCTTTTACAATTTTATGTATTTATATGCAGGATCTTAGTTCCCCAAGCAGGCATCAAAACTGCGCCCCCTACAGTGGAATCATCCAGTCTTAATCACTGGACCACCAGGGAAGTCCCCCACCAAAACTTTTATTTTTGACTAGATAGTATATGCCTACATTTCCAAACTCAAAATGACATGCAAATATTCATATTAAGTTGTGCCCCCCATGTATCCTTCCCTCAGAGGTAACCACCTTTGTATCGTTTTGTGTTTCTTTATGCAAACACAAGCAATGAAGCTTCCTCTCTGGTTTTGGGGATCCCGCACTAGAAGAGCTTGCCCTCTCCCTGTAACCTCAAATAAACATATACATCCCCAGCCTTCTCCACAGTCGGGGCCAAGTTGTATAATCTAGGCTCAGCCAATCAAAAACCACCTGCCCAAAGTGTGAATTGAAAGGAGGTGAAATGCCAAAGCAGGCACACCAGAGACACTGATGCCAGTGGTTCAAACTGCAGCATTTGGAGTCCAGGGCCAAGCAGGACAGTGGTATCCACTGAGGCACTTGCAAAGCCAGGTTAACAGTGAGTCCAATGACTCTTTGCTTTCCTTCTTTCTTTTTCTTTTTGTTGTTGCACAGCATGTGGGAGAAGGGAGCAACAGAGGATGAGATGGTTGGATGGCATCACTGACCCAAAGGACATGAGTTTGAGCAAACCTCAGGGGACAGAGAAGGACAAGGAGGCCTGGCGTGCTGCAGTTCATGGGGTTGCAAAGAGTCGGATGTGACTTAGCAAGTGAATAACAGCAAATGTGAGATCTTAGTTCTCCAACCAGGGATTGAACCTGCAGCCCCTGCATTGGGAGCACAGAGTCTTAACTGCTGGAGCCAGAGAAATCCCTCCAATGACTCTTTACCTTCAGGCCTCCTCACTTGAATGAGCCTCTTCCAAAACCTAGAAGAGGATTTCAGCAAAGTGTTGATGCATTTTTGTAAAATCTTCAAAAGCCAGATATTCTCGCTGCCATTGGTTAAGACTCTCTTTCCCCTCCCAAGAACACTCTGTCCTTTGTACTCTTGGTATTGGAGTGGCTGCAGCATTGAGAGAGGGACAAGCTAATTATGGGGAAGGTGAGCGGGGGTACATTTAATCTGGGTCTAGTGTAACACTTCTATGTGGTTCTATGTGCTATCCAACCTGGTATCAGAATGGCTTCCAGGAACACTTTAATCTCCCACTGTGCTGATTCACTCAGCCTCAGGTCATGAAGGTTCAGGACCAGGACTTGTGCTGCAAATAGATATGTCATTCATGCCAGGTCCTGAACTGTGTGGAGAGCGGAGGAGAAATCAGATACGGAACGCACAGAGCCAGAAACTCGTCTGTGGGAAATCCTTCTGAACCTCTCAGGATCACAAATGAAACTTGATAGAAGTTTTCCCAAATCTGACAACAATCCAACAACTTTCTATGATGTTGACAATAACGAGTATGAAGCCAAAAGAAAAATTTCTAAATTATAAAAAATACAAAACAAGTTTGGATCTCAGCCAGCTGGTGATCAGGGTTAACATCTGAAGAGATGAAAGTGGTCCTTCATCTGTGTGGTCTTCCTGCTCCAAACCTAGACTCTATCAAACCATGATGAAAACAGACAAACTCAAATTGAGGGACATTCCACAAAATGTCTATTAAGCTCAAAACTTTTAAGGTTACCACAAAGAAGAGACATCTGAGACACTGTCAAAGAGGAGTCTAAGAAGACATGACTAAATGAGTGGGATGTGTTATCCTGGAATAGAAAAGAGAGCTTAGGGAAGAACTAATAAAATTCAAATAAAGCGTGGAGTTATTTAATAATGTTTAAAATTTGATTCATTTGTTAACAAATACATAATAGGGGAAAATAGGTGAGGTGTATAAAGGAGCTCTTTGCTCTATCTTTACGACTTCTGTAAATCTGAAACTCTTCTACATTTTAAAAGTTACCTGGAAAAGAAATCTGGGTCAACCAGTGTAAAAGAAAGACTGAATTATCCCTTCCCTCTATCAGTTCAGTTCAGTTGCTCAGTTGTGTCCAACTCTTTTCAACTCCATGGACTGCAGCACACCAGACTTCCCTGTCCATCACCAACTCCCAGAGCCTGCTGAAACTCATGTCCATCAAGTCAGTGATGCCATCAAACCATCACATCCTCTGTGGTCCCCTTCTCCTGCCTTCAATCTTTCTATAGAAAATACAATGAATTACATTTCATAACCCTATTCTTACATAGCTCAAAAATGAAATGGAAAAATATAACATGAGGTGTGTCAGGCAAATAAATTATTACATACTATTTCTAGATTTTGTGATGTTTATGGTATTTATCAGCCTTAAAAATGCTTTTTGATTTTTTCCCCTCTCATTCTAAATATTTGCTTTTGTGCCTAATTTTCGGTTCATTATTTTTTGCTAGAGAACGACTCCTTGAAACCCAGCTCTGCCCCCTTGGTCTATGTGTGCAGCTGTGGGCAATAGTTTTATCACGATTGTTGCTGTTTTTTAGTTACTAAGTCATGTCTCACTCTTTGTGACTGCATGGACTGAGACACACCAGGCTTCCCTGTCCTCCACTATCTCCTGGACCTTGCTCAAATTCATGTTCATTGAGTTGGTGATACCATCCAACCATCTCACTCTCTGTTGCCCCTTTCTTCTTTTGCCTTCAATTTTCCCCAGCATTAGGATCTTTTCTTTTCTGGGTCAGCTCAGCATGAGGTGGCCAAAGTGTTGGAGTTTCAGCTTGAGTATCATTCCTTCCAATGCATATTCAGGACTGATTTCCTTTAGGATGGACTCCTTGCAGTCCAAGGGACTCTCAAGAGTCTTCTTCAGAACCACAGTTCAAAAGCATCAATTCTTCAGTGCTCAGTGGTACCAATCTATAATATGATGTAGGACATTTGTATTGTTATTTGGCCCTCCCAAAGATCAAAGACAATTATTTAAATATTATTTAAATAACCCCCCCTTTTTTTGCATAAATCATCATAGTGTGTTTCTGCTGCTTATAAATGAGAATTTGATGAAAAAGTTGGCCATAATTTAAATTAGTGGTTCTAAGCCCTGGAGGTACATTAGAGTCTCCTGGGGTAAGGGTGGGGGAAGGGGGTTAGAATATGCTAATGCTCAATCCCATATGTTGAACCAGCATTTCCAAGGCTAGGACCTAGGCATCAGTAGTATTTAAAAGTCCTTAGATGACTGAAATATTCAGCCAGCCTTGAGGACCATTGGATACAGTCTAGTCTCCAAGTGGTTCGAAATCAATTATTTATATTAGGGGTTCTAATTTTGTGCCCATCACTGTGCTAGGTGAGATGCACAGAAGGTGAAACAGGCCGTCAGGGACGCGGTTGGTCTGCACATCCCAGAGAGAGAATGGGGTGTTTAGATTTTCCTTTGAGAAGCAGAGGGAGAGAAAACTGAATGTACACTGCCCAGGCAGAGGAGGAAATCTGTCTGGGAGACCTGTGTTTTGGTTTATCACATCTAGGGGTGGTAAAAGATTCTGAAAGAATGCACTATGAATTCCCAGATGCTTCTAACAAATTTAAGTGCATGTAGAACCTTCCACCAGAACTCTCAATTTTGACGTTAATGGGGGGAAAGATGATCTCAAATGGCCTGCAGGCTCTGAACTCCTGCCTTCACGGAGATGGAATACAAAGCGACTAGCAACATTGTGTGGTTGCTGAGAAAACATGAAGGAAGAGAGAGAAGTTGCTCACAGTAGCAACAAAAATATAAAATACTAAGAAAGCAGGGGCATACAGAATCTAGTGCCAGAAAACTACAAACTGTAAGTCTTTTAAAGCCTACTTAAAAAAAGATAGAATTGGGGTAGTTTAACATCATAAATGTATTCATCCATGCCAACCTAACTATATACATTCAATAGAATTTCAATTTCTATCCCCCAAAAATTAGTTTTGGAACTTGACAGTCATTTTAAAGTTGAACCAACAGAATATGTGAAACCGGTCAGTTTTGTTTTGTTTTTAAAAAGAAGCTGAGGTATTGATTTTTACCAGATATTAAAACATATTTTTTAAGTGACAAAAATATAATCAGAATGATATGGTCTTAGGAACAAGCAGATAAGGAACAGAATGAAAAGTAAAGAAATAACTCTACTTATTATAAATAATCAGATATGATAAAGATGGAATTCCAACTAAGTGGAGAAGAATGAACCAGTCCATACATCATTTTGGAATAACTGGCTAACCATTTGGAAAAAATCAAGCAGGATTTCCTCTTCATAACATCCATGGTAATAACTTGCACATGGTCTCTATATTAAAAAAAAAAATCAAGGTACCAGAAGGAAAAAGAGGTAATGTTTTATGTAAACGTGTAGGAAGGAAATATGTAGTAGGAAAAGCTTTCTAAGCATATCACCAAAGGAAATATCAATAAAGTAGCATACTCAGAGAAATGACTATAATAAATATTTTAGTCTTAGAGTTCTAAAAAAAGAAAAACATAAATGATAAATTACATTTGGGAAAATAGCTGTGATATGTGACATACATAGGATTTAATATCTTAAAATACAAAGGGATACCTGATGAAAGAAAGAGACAATAGTGGAGTATAAAGTAAATGAGATAGAATAAGAACTCTCTATTCCTACAAGTGCACACAATCAATGTTAAAAGAAAAAGGATTCAACCTCCTTAGTCAATAGAAAACATATGAAAACAAAACAAAGCTACTTTTGGTCTAAAAGATTAGCAAAGAGGGTATGGAAAAATATGTTCACCTCTAAAAAATATAAACCTATAACATCATTTCTGGAAAACAGTTAGGTATTGAGTCTTCACAGTCTTGCAAAGATTCATTTCCTTTGGCCCAGGAATCTTTTTTTGAGAATGGAATTCTAAGAAGTGTTGGCATAAAAGCACCAAGAGGTAAAATTAAGCCCATGTTTAGGCATCAGTGAAGCAAAGAAAGCTTTTCTTTTAAAATGGAAGAGTTAAAAAAAAGAAAATAAAATGAAAGAGTTACACTACTTAAAAAAATAATTGTAATATACTGAGTGACTGAACTGAATTGAACTGATAGTGGAATTATATATAACTTTGTTTTGTATTTTCCAAGTCTCCTATAAATATGCTATCATATTTTCATAATTTAAAAATTAAAGAAGAAAGAGAAAAAAGAGTTGTGGGATAGGAGAGAGGGAAGGGTGTTGTTCAGTCACTTGGTTGTGTCTAACTCTTTCCAACCTCATGGTCAGCAGCACGCCAGACTTCCCTGTCCTTCACCATCCCCCAGAGTTTGCTCAAACTCATGTCCATTGGGTCAATGATACCATTCAACCATCCCATCCTCTTTCACCCCCTTCCTTCTGCCCTCAATCTTTCCCAGCATCAGGGTCTTTTCCAGTGAGTCATCTCTTTGCATCTGGTGGGGAGGAAGGGCAATATAGAGATGGGGGCAAAGAGATATAAATTATTAGATATAAAACAAGCTATCAGGACATACTGAACAGCATGAAGCATACAACCAATATGGTAACTACAAAAGGAGTATAACCTTTAAAAATTGTGAATCGCTACATTGTACACATTTAACATATAAGCACAAGCTGGAATCAAGATTGCCGGGAGAAATATCAATAACCTCAGGTATGCAGATGACACCACTCCTACGGCAGAAAGTGAAGAGGAACTAAAAAGCCTCTTGATGAAAGTGAAAGTGGAGAGTGAAAAGGTTGGCTTAAAGCTCAACATTCAGAAAACAAAGATCATGGCATCCGGTCCCATCACTTCATGGGAAATAGATGGGGAAACAGTGGAAACAGTGTCAGACTTTATTTTTTTGGGCTCCAAAATCACTGCAGATGGTGACTGCAGCCACTGAAATTAAAAGACGCTTACTCCTTGGTAGAAAAGTTATGACCAACCTAGATAGCATATTCAAAAGCAGAGACATTACTTTGCCAACAAAGGTCCGTCTAGTCAAGGCTATGGTTTTTCCTATGGTCATGTATGGATGTGAGAGTTGGACTGTGAAGAAGGCTGAGTGCTGAAGAATTGATGCTTTTGAACTTATTTTTTTGGGCTCCAAAATCACTGCAGATGGTGACTGCAGCCACTGAAATTAAAAGACGCTTACTCCTTGGTAGAAAAGTTATGACCAACCTAGATAGCATATTCAAAAGCAGAGACATTACTTTGCCAACAAAGGTCCGTCTAGTCAAGGCTATGGTTTTTCCTATGGTCATGTATGGATGTGAGAGTTGGACTGTGAAGAAGGCTGAGTGCTGAAGAATTGATGCTTTTGAACTGTGGTGTTGGAGAAGACTCTTGGGTGTCCCTTGGACTGCAAGAAGATCCAACCAGTCCATTCTGAAGGAGATCAACCCTGGGATTTCTTTGGAAGGAATGATTCTAAAGCTGAAGCTCCAGTACTTTGGCCACCTCACGCGAAGAGTTGACTCTTTGGAAAAGACTCTGATGCTGGGAGGGATTGGGGGCAGGAGGAGAAGGGGACGGCCGAGGATGAGATGGCTGGATGGCATCACTGACTCGATGGACGTGAGTCTGAGTGAACTCCGGGAGTTGGTGATGGACAGGGAGGCCTGGCGTGCTGCAATTCATGGGGTCGCAAAGAGTTGGACACGACTGAGCAACTGAACTGACTGACTGAACTGACTGACTGACCAACTGATTCTGGCATACTATTATATAGTGTTCTTTTATCCTTTCTTAAAAAAAAAATCTATTTGCAGGGCAGGAATAGAGATGCAAACACAGAGAACAGACTTGCAGACACAACAAGGGAAGGAGAGGGTGGGGTGAATTGAGATGTTGCCCAGTCGCCCAGTCGTATCTGACTCTTTGCAACCCCATGGACTGCAGCAGGCCAGTCCTCCCCGTCCCTCACCGTCTCCCGGAGTTTGCCCCAGTTCGTGTTCACTGCATCCATGATGCTGTCCAGCCATCTCATCCTCTGCCACTGTCTTCTCCTTCTGCCCTCAATCTTTCCCACCATCAGGGACTTTTCCAATGAGTTGTCTGTTCCCGTCAGATGACCAAAATACTGGAGCTTCAGCTTCAGCATCAGTCCTTCCAGTGAATATTCAGGGTTGATCTCCCTTAAGATTGACTGGCTTGATCTCCTTGCACTCCAGGGGACTTTTGGGAGTCTTCTCCAGCACCACAGTTTGAAGGCATCAATTCTTTGGCATCCTGCCTTCTTTATGGTCCAGCTCTCACACCCGTATGTGACCACTGGGAAGACCATAGCCCTGACTATACAGCCCTTTGTCAGCAGACTAATGTCTCTGATTTTCAACACACTGTTTGAAAGGTTTGTCATCACTTCCTGCCAAGCAATTGTTTTCTGATTTCATGGCTGCAGTCACCATCGGCAGTGATTTTGGAGCCCAAGAAGGGGAAATCTGTCACTTCTTCCACCTCTTCCCCTTCTATTTGCCATGCAGTAATGGGGCCGGATGCCATGATCTTAGATTTTTTATATTTAGTCTTAAACCAGATTTTTCACTCTTCTCCTTCACCCTCATCAGGAGGTTCTTTAGTCCCTCTTTGCTTTCTGCCATCGAATGATATCATCCTCCTATCTGAGGTTGTTGATGTTTTTCTACCTATCTTGATTCCAGCTTGTAACTCTTCCAGCCCAGCATTTCTTGTGAAGTGCTCAGCAAATAGGTTAAACAAACAGGGTGACAACAGAGAGCCCTGCTGGACTCCTTTCTTGATCTTGAGCTAATCAGTTGTTCCATACAGGGTTCTGTTGCTTCTTGATCTGCATACAGGTTTCTCAGGAGACAGGTAAGATGGCCTGCTATTCCCGTCTCTCTAAGAGCTTTCTACAGTTTATCACGATCCACATAATCGAAGGCTTTAGCATAATTGATGAAACAAAGATAGATGCTTTTTTCTGAAATTCCCTTGCTTTCTCTATAATCCAGCAAATGTTGGCAGTTTGTTCTTCTTCCTTTTCTAAACCCAGCTTGGACATCTGGAAGTTCTTGGTTCCCGTAATGCTGAAGACTAGCATGCAAGATTTTAAGTAAGACCTTACTAGCTTGGGACATGCGTGCAATAGTCTGATGGTTAGCACATTTTTTGGTACTACCCTTCTTGAGATCTGAGAGAAGGACTGACATTTTCCAGTCCTGTGGCCACTGGTGGGTCTTCAAAATTTGCTGACATGAATGCAAAACCCTGATGGCATCATCCTTTAGGGATGTGAATAGTTTTGCTGGAATTTCATTGCATACACTAGCTTTATTAACAGTAGTACTTCTGAAGGCACACTTGACTTCACACTCCAGAATGTCTGGCCCTGGGTGACTAACCACCCCATCACAGTAATCCGGTTGGTTAAGATCTACACATTAAGATTCAGTTCATTACTATCTTTACACATTACAATATGTAACATAGACAGCTAGTGGGAAGATGCTGGGTAACACAGAGTGCTCAACCAAGTGCTCTGTGACAACCTAGAAGGCTGGGGTGGGGGATGGGGCAGAGGGGAGGTTCAAGAAGGAGGAGATATACGTATACTTATGGCAGAAACCAACACAACATTATAAAGCCATTATCCTCCAATTAAAAAAAAAAAATCTTTCCAACTGCTTGCCTTTCATGGAAGGATAGAAAGTATATCATTTCTGGAGGGACTTTGTAAATGATTTAATATCTTAGATGAAAGCAAATTTATGTCAGATAGATGCAAAGCTAATATTGATTTTTTTAAATTTTATTTTGGCCCAACTCTGCCCGGCCACAGAGATCTCAAGTGAGAAACTGGTCTTTCAGCTCAAGTGTTCCATGGTGATGCGTTCACGGCTGGCCAAGCAAGAAGCAGCTGTCAGGAGTCAGTTTGTCAGTAGAGGTGGGTGAGGAGAGGGTGGAGCAAGGCTTTGGTCCAGGTCTTTCTGAGCTTGGAGTGTGTGGAGACAGAGCAGGACGGAGCCCTGCAGAAGCCAGTGAGCTGTTTGGAGGGCTCATCCTGGGAGCTCAGGCTGGGAGAACTGAACAGGAGGGACTTGCATGCCTGCCTCCTTTCCTTCCCTCTGTGACTCAAGACCTTTGCCTGCCCCTTCCACCTTCTTCAGAGGGGCTACAGGGGGCTGGGGAGCCAACCCAGCAAAACTTAGTGACTTAGGATAACAACCAACAGTCACACCTTTTCTCACAGTACAGCAGACTGGGTTGGACCTAGCTGGGAACCTCTGCTGTCACGCCTAGGGTCACTCATGCAGTTATCGTCAGATATCTGGGGACACCACCAGGGCTCCCTGATGGATTGGCTTCTATCTCACCTCCAGTTAAGAATGGTTGGCTGGTCAAGATCTCTCCATGTCAAATGGGTGTGCATGCTAAGTCACTTCAGTTGTGTCCAACTCTGGGCTACCCTATGGACTGCTTGCTCAAATGTATGGAACAAAACACACCTACCAGGAACATGAATGACCAAGAAAACAGCATAGTTAAAGTAAGAAAACAGACCTTCAGTAATCAACATGGAAAAAGTGCAAATCTGTGAACTGCCTTCAAACGTATTAAAAACAATCATGGCCCAACAAAGCGTGGAGCAAGACTATCACTTCCCAAGGCTTGGAATCCAAGGAGATAATAATACACTGTATAGCATTTCCTCATTTTCAGATCATATCGCAAGGGTTTCCTCAATTCAGACCCAGCTTTCATCAACTCCACTCTAAGGAGGAAAGAGGGACACGCGCGGAGCTGATGACTGGGCCCAGGTCAGGGTGCCTAGTGTCCTGGAGAGGACTCCAAGTTGGGCCTCCTGCTTCCTGACCATGTCCATCCCTGCGCTGGCTGCACTGAGCATCATCCTCAAGAAACCCTTGGGCAGGTGCTCTGTGCCCATGCCCAACACTAGGGAGCCCAGAGTGGGTGAGTAACCTCCCTGTGGTCACCCAGCTGGATGGCGGGAGCCTGTGGGCTCACCCTCCTGGGCTCTGCCGCAGCTCACCTGACTCCTCCGAGAGTCCACCACAGGCCTGCCCACCCTCGCATGCCTTGTTTTATTGCCTGCTTGTGCACCCATTCTCCAGGCAAGAATACTGGAATGGCTTGCCATGCCTTCCTCCAAGGACCTTCCTTACCCAGGGATCGAACCTGCATCTCTTGCTTCCAGCATTGGCAGGTGGGTTCTTTACCACTAGCACCACCGGGGAAGCCCTACTGACTTCCTTACAACATCTCATTTTATTGAGGCCAGGTGATGAGTCCAAAGTCATCTGTCAAGTTCTTGGAGTGGATCACAAAGACAGGGTCCCTTCAGAATCTTCCAGTGCCAGCCCAGGGCACTTCTCTCACCCATGGGGCCTGGTGGCACACTCAGTTTGGTCTGTGTTACAGTGACAATAGCTGAAAGCTCATCAGTCCTCCTGTGCTTATTGCCATGATCTGAAGCTGAGACGAGAGATGCTGAAGACATCCTTGAGCATGTCCGTGAGCTGAAGAAAATGGATGGAGCTACTGGGAAAGATTTGAGGTCCACTGAAGAACTGTCCAAGGAGGGGGAAGGTAGGAGTCAGTTCCTCTTTCTACATTTATTCAAACTCAGAAGGGACAGTCACCACCCTGCGTGTGAGAGGTGATCCATCAGCAGAAGGTAGACTACCTTGACCTCCGAGCTCCTTTCTACACAGAGAGGAAACAGGGGTTGTCTCCCATGAGCTTTGAAACTCAGCTGTAAGTGGACCCAATACTGCCCCCTCCTTATAGAAAAGCCAGCTGTTTGGGGTTAAATTGTTTCTCTCTCCCCCAATTTCACATGCGGAAGCCCTAACCCCCAGGACCCCAGAATGTGACCAATGTGCGGACCTAGGGTTGTTGCGGATGGAGTTAGCTACAATGAGGTCAGACTGGAGTAGGAAGGCCCCTCATCCAGTGTGACTATCTTTGTAAAATGAGGAAGTTAGGATACAGACATGCACATGGGGAGAAGGCCACCTGAAGATGAAGGCAGGGGTGCATCTCCAAGCCGAGGACACCGAAGAGAGCCCAGAAAGCCTCAGAAGCTGGGGGAGGGGCCTGGAGCAGCTTCTCCCTCCCTGCTGCCAGGAGGCAGGGACACTGCCAACCCTTGGACCTCCTCGTCTCAGCCTCTAGACTCGTGGGATGATGCCTGGGCGTGGTGGTCCTCCATTAGGACGGCCCAAGCTGGCTCCAACTCCAACGCAGGGCTGCTTTTCCAGGCCCCTGGGGACAGGCGCCTTTGTCACCTTCAACAACGGCCTGCTTTGCTGCCCTGTTACGCCAAGGCATTCAAGGGCCTGGCTGCCAAAGGGTTGACGGCCGGAGACAAAGCTATTCTCAAAATGATCAGTGGTGGGGCAGCTGCCTCCTCGGAGCCCTCTGTGCGAAAGCAGCCCTTCTAGGCCCTGGAGTCTCCGGCTCTCCTGATGTTTTGCATGGTCACCAGGCCTGTGGTGGGTAGCCGCCTCCTGGTCAGAGGTCAGAGGTCAGAGGCCCTCTGCTCAGATGAAAGCGCCCACAGAGCCACAGGGACAGAGGGAGGGAGTAGACAAAGAGGCACCTGCGTGACCAGAAGCCCTGCTCCTGCCTTCTAAGACTGGCCTTTACAGCTGGGCTCCCTTTATCCAGGCGAGGGTTTCATTCAAGCCACCACGTCTCTGACTTCAACCCAGATTCACACCAGTAGTGCGGCAGCTGAATGCACTTTAGAAGCCAGGACTCACAGATCTCAGCATCCTGGGGTTGAGCCCCACCTGGGGAAGGCCTAGGATTGGAAGGCCAGGAGTCACGGCCACCATCATCTCCCAGAGCCTCTGTAGTGACAACTCACATCCCTCCAGTGCTCACTACATGAAGCATTTCATGTGTGTTGCATTTTCCATCTAATCCCTGCTGAAAGTGTTGTGGGGGGTAGGGGACCATTAGCACATCATTAGTACACCTTAGGGCTTCCCCGATGGCTCAGTGATAAAGAATTCACCAGCAAAGAGGGAAATGCGGGAGATGCAGTTTTGATCTCTGGGTCAGGAAAGGTCCCCTGAAGGAGGGCATGGCAATATTCTTGCCTGGAGAATCCCATGGACAGAGGAGACTGGAGGGCTCCAGTCCTTAGGGTTGCAAAGAGTCGGATGCGACAGAAGCAACTGTGCAGGCGTACTGCATCTCACAGACAGAAGGAAAGAGAGACCCAGAGGGATTAAGGAACTTGCCCGAGGCTGCAGAGCTCTGGAGCGTGGAGCCAAGCTCTGAGCTTGTAACCACGGTGCTAAACAGCCTCGTCTTGGCTGTGTCCAACCCACTGGGAGTGTCCTCGGCAGAGGGTGGGCAGACCAGGAGGACTGGTAGAGTCCCCCAAGTCATGAAGGTCAAGGTCGAGGGCCTGGTTTCCAGACATTTTGTCTCCCTCTGGAGCCTGCTGATCTTGGCATTGGTACAGTCCCCATTTTTTTTTTTTTTTTGCAAAGAGGCTGAGGTCTAGTGAGGTGAAGTGACTGGCCCCCAAATCCCAGAGCAAATCAGTGGCAGAACCAGGCCAGGAGTGGATGTCCTGGTTTCCAACCCAGCAATCTTTGTTAAATACCATGTTCCATCTAAGCAAGAGGGAGTCATTTTCTCCCACCACCTGAGAGATTCATAAAGGATGCCGCAAAATTGTTTCTGATCCCTAAGGCCGTGATGTACTTGGTCAGGTCTGCCGTGGCAGATATTCCATGGGGAAGTTTGAGAAATGGGGCAGATACAGCTGCTTTCAATTGAGACAAGTACCCAACCTGTGCTAGGCAGAATCCCCTGAGGAGGAGCAAACACAGGCCGGATCTCCCGGAACCATATTTTAGGAGTGAGCTAACCTTTTGGTGAAAGTCCATCACTCCTCCTATGCTTATTGTACTGATCACTGATTCATGTGAGCTGAAGACAAGGGAATCATTTTAGCACCATATTCAAAGACAACTCAGAGAGAGACAGCAAGTGTTGGTAGTCCTTGAGGCAAGTCTACAAACTTTTTCCATCCATCCTTCTATTCACCTCTCTGTTCACCTCTCCACCCACCCATACATCCATTCATCTTTCCATCCATCCATCCATCCGTCCATCTGTCCATCCATCAGCCCATCTATACATCCAACCATTGACACATTCATCCCTCCATTTATTCACTCTTCCTTACTCTGTAAAAAACATTCTTCTAGACCTTAGGATTTACAAAAGAACAAGTCTTAGTTCCTGCTCTTAGAGGACCTGGGATGCTGTTTTAGAGATGAAGTCATATAATAAACCTGTAACTACAATTCCATGTATTCCATGAGGGAAAGAGTTGAAAACCTGAGGAGCCTGGAGAGAGCTTCTTAGAGGGAGTGACATTTAGCTGAGTAGCTAAAGCTACAAAGACTGCCTCTGAATTGCTCTCAGATAAGCAGACAGGCTCCCCCCAAGAGAGGCTGTGAGCTGTGTGACAGGCAAAGCAAGCCCCAGGCCCAGGAAAGATGCCACTTCTTCCGAGCAGTCAGAAGTTACTTGTTCCCCAGGGCCCACTCCCCTTTCCCTCCCCTCTCCAGATGGATTTTATAAACAAGATAAAATCAGAACTTAAAAAGCTAAACAGACTCCACGCGGCCTCTTTCACTGGCTAGAGCAGCCCAGGACTGTTTTTCCAGACGTTTTCCCAGCCTGTTTGTAGGAGAGGCCAGAGGTAAGGCGTGTCAAGAGGGAGCAAGTGCTGGAAGGGAAAGGGGGGCCCGGTACCGTCCGGGGCCAGCCTGGGAGATCTCCGTCACCTGAACAAACACGGAGCCTCCTACCTTCATGTTTTATGACCACCCCATCCCCACTCTCCTCCCTGCTCTGCCCCAGAAACCCAGCCTGCACCCCCATCACTCTCTTCCCAGGAGAGACTTTAATTCAGCTCCAGGGCAACGTTAGGTCAGCCCTATTCATCACGCGCAAACGCAGGCCAGCAGCATCTGCTGAGAACACGCACCTGAGGTTTGGCAACAACGGGCCAACCCCTCTGCTGGAGGAGGGGCAAAGCTACCCCGCATGCAGCAGGGGAGGGGGGGTGGGTGCTGATCATGGGAAGGAAAGTCCCAGGCTGGTGGTGGCTGTCGGGCCAGTGCCTGGTGCGAGTCCTGGGTTCCTTTCTGTCTTGCTCAGTGAGGTTTGCAGCATAAAGTAAAACTTTATGCTTACAGATCAATATCAAACTGTGAACTACCCCCCAGGATCTTAGGACCAAAGCATTTATATTTTACTGTTTAAACTTTGGATCGTAGCGGGAAGACCAAAAGGGCCACTGGATTGGCAAGTTAAGCAAGTGCTCTCTGTTGTACCTCAAGTGTGGGGGAAGAGAAATCAGGTGACATGTGGCTATAAAAATAGTTGTAAAGAAGAAAGAGGAGGAGGAGGGGAAGAAGAAGACTCAGTAAGAGACCAAGTTGGGATCTGAACCCAAGACCGTCTGGTCTAAGAGTCCATAGGCTTAATGGCTCTGCCGTGGAAGCCACAGAGTCCAGCCTTTGCTTTCCCCGATTTTAAGTACTTGGATGTCAGGTACTTAAACAGGCACAGTCAGGCCACTAAACCTGTCCAGAGACCCAGAGGGCTGAAAGCTACATCCCCTGCTCCCAGCTTTGGAACTGGAGGGGCTGATGAGGAAGTCCTGGGAGTGAAGGCCAGACACCAGTCTGGTCTGGGGCTTGGAGGCCATCCTGTAAGCTCTGCTTCTCAAAGGGTCACCTGCTGTAGAATCAACCTGTGGGATTGTTCAAAGGCGGGAGTCTGAGCCCAGACCCATAGATTTAGAACTTTGGGAAGTAGGTCTGCGTTTTCAACAAACCCTCCTGACCCCTCACCCGCCGCACTGGCCTCAGGGAGACCACCACATGAGAAAGCTGGAGGAGCACCCCGGTGACTGCCTGCCTCCCGGCTCCCCATTCTGAGCTCACATCTCTCCTCCCAGGGGCCAGGAGCTCTGAGCATGGGGTGTGCATAAGCAGGTGGCATTTGATAGCCAATCATTCATTTTTTAGGGAGCAATTGTCACCCATATGGATCTCTGGCTTCTTTGGGCTGTGAATCATTCAGCGTACTTCAAAAGAAATAAAGTCAATGGGAGATACATGCAGATGGATGGGTGGATTGATAGGTAAATAGATGGATGGATAGATCAATTGATTGACAGGTAGATAAATCCAGATCTATCTTTGGATTGATCAGTGGATCTATCCATTCATCAATCTATCCATTTAAGGTATTTATTTTTAAAAAGCTCAGATGGTAAAGTGTTTGCCTACAATGTGAGAGAACCAGGTTTGACCCCTGGGTTGGGAAGATCCCCTGGAGAAGGAAATGGCAACCCACTCCAGTACTCTTGCCAGAAGAATCCCATGGATGGAGGAACCTGGTGGGCTATAGTCCGTAGGGTCACAAAGAATCAGACACGACTGAGCGACTTCACTTTCATGCAGCTTGGCTTTCAGGTCCAAAGTTGATAGGTCTTCCTGGGAGGCTGGATATTCTGGCAGGAGTTGATCCTACAGTCTCGAGGCAGAATTTCTTTTCCTCAGTTTTTTACTCCTAAGGCCTTTCCGTTCACTGGATGGGGCTCATCCATCTTATCAAGGGTAATTCACTTAAAATCAGCTTATGTAGATGCTAACCACTTCTACAAATACCTTCCCAGAAACACCTAGATTAGTATTCGATTAAGTAATTGGACACCCAGTGGGAATTTGCTATATGATATAGGGAGCTCAGACCTGGTGCTCTGTGACCGCTAGAGGGGTGAGATGGGGTGGGAGGTTGGAAGGAGTTTCATGAGGGAGGGAACATAGGTAAACCTATGGCTGTTTCACGTTGATGTATGGTAGAAACCAACATAATATTGTAAACAAATTATCATCCAATTAAAAAAAAAAACTTTTTAAAATGATGACATGAAAAAAAAAACAAAAAGCTGGGCACCAGAGCCTGGCAAAGTTGACATATAAAACTGACCATCACCAGGTATTTCTTAATTGAACATTCGCTGAATAACACACAGTAATATAACTCTACAGTTTATGGTGAAAGCTGACTTCAAAGAGGAAGCAAATACCCACATCTGCTGCCAGGAAGAATCTTTTTAAACTTACCCAAGGCAAAGGGTCACTTCAGGGCTAAGCATCCTAGGTTCAGCGAGCAATGACCTTTCATAATCCCTGTCTCATCCTGTCTGCTGGCAGCCCTGAGCTCTAGTCTCATTAAAGCACTTTAATTAAGATGAATGCTTATAAGCACCAAGGAAAAGTAAAATTGTGCCTTAATTACTTTGCCTCCAACCAAATAATTTTCCTAGGTATTCTTTCTTTCTGACCAAGAATTTTAAAAGAGATGCAAAGGTGGGAGCAGAGGGGCACAGCTAAGGGAGGATTAACGTGTTGAGATTGGGGTTCTCAACCTGGGGTTTATAGGTTTCCTGAGGATCCCTGCTTATTACATATAAAAGGTGCATGTGTGTCTGTGTGTAAGTGCCTTTTTATGAGGAGAGAATCCATACTATCATCAGAGTCTCAAAATGGTAAATGACTCCCACATGGGTTCAGAAGCTTCTTACAGAGTTTGGAAAGATAATTCCATCCCACTTAGGGGACAGTGAGGTGGCTGATCAACCGAGAACCATGATTTTTTTTTTTTTAATTAACTTTATGTCTTAGAGCAACTTTATGTTTATTGCAAAATTGAATGGGAGGTACAGAGATTTCCTATATACTCTCCACCCCCCTAAATACACAGCTTCCTTCATTATCCACACAGCCCAATATTGTGGTACTTTTGTTACCATCAATGAACTTACATTGACAAATGATTATTATTCAAAGTCCATAGTTTATGTTAGGGTTTATTCTTTGTGTTTGGACCAATGTAGGGCCAGTATCCATCATTATAGCATCATACAGAGTACTTTCACTGCTCCAAGAATCCTGTGTTCTGCCCATTCACCCGTCCTTTCCTTCTATCCACCCATAAGCACTGATATTTTTACCATCTCCATAGTTTTACATCTTTCAGAAAGTCATACGGTTGGAATCTTACAGTAGGCAGAATTTCCAGATTGGTTTCTTTCACTTAGTAATATGCACTTAAGTTTCCTTCATGTCTTTTCATGGCTTGATGGCTCATTTCTCTTTAGTGCTGAATAATATTCCACTCTACAAGCAATACAGTTTATGCACTCACCCACTGAAGGGCATCTAGTTGCTTCTGCTGCTGCTGCTGCTAAGTTGCTTCAGTTGTGTCCGACTCTGTGCAACCCCATAGACGGCAGCCCACCAGGATCCCCGGTCCCTGGGATTCTCCAGGCAAGAACACTGGACTGGGTTGCCATTTCCTTCTCCAGTGCAAGAAAGTGAAAAGGGAAAGTGAAGTCGCTCAGTCGTGTCCGACTCTTAGCGACCCCATGGACTGCAGCCCACCAGGCTCCTCTGTCCATGGGATTTTCCAGGCAAGAGTACTGGAGTGGGGGGCCATTGCTTTCTCCATCTGGTTGCTTCTACCTTTTGGCAATTATAAACAAAGCTGTTATAAACATCTTCATGAAAGTTTTTGTGTAGATGTAACTTTTCAGCTCTTTTTGGTGAAAAAGCCTGTTTGTGGGGTTAATATGAATTTTATAGATGAATGAGGTTTTCTTTAAGCTCATGAACTCTAATTAGCCCAGTAAATTGAAAAGTCATTCCTGAGAGTAGAACGACGTCTCTACCTGAGACAGCACGTTCTCAAACTGGCTGGACAGGGGTTTCTGGAACTGTGCAGTTTGGATTCAGAGACCAGCCACTTAGGAGCTGTGTGGCCAGAGCAAGTTACCCACCTTCTCTGTGCCAGTTTCCTCACGTGTGAAAGGGGAGCAATAATTGCAGCATCTGCCTCATAGGGTTGTCAGGTCTGAGTGAATTAACACGTGTAAAGTGCAGAGGGTCATTCTTGGCACCAAGTAAGGGTTAGATTTAATCAAGCTTCCGAGTATGTGGGTCAGCCCTGGAATCGGCCTTTTTAACCAACTCCCCTGGAGATTCTGTTTGCAGATACAGTTAACCTCACAGCCGTGGACACTGGACTCAACTGAACGTGCCTATTCACCGAGCAGGCCCTGTTTTGCAAATCAGCACGCATGTTGCACAGGAATACCTGGGCAGCCTCTGAGCCCTGACGGTGGTGCCGCCTGGTGGTCCTGGCTCAGATGGGCCCTCTCCGCTGGGGAGGTGGGAGAGGTGACTCTCACAGCAGCGGAGGCTGCTTCTGGACGCCGCAGTGAGGCAGGATGCTATCCACATGTTTCCTGGCAACGGGGAGGGAGCCAAGATGGCGGGCAGAGCATCCCGAGGAAGACCTGGCGTGTAGCCAGTGGCTCCCTCCAGCCCACAACCGCACGAGAACCATCCACACGGGGGCACCCACTGCTCGTGTGTGCAAGGGCGCCTTCCCCAGGTGCCCTCTCCCACCCTCTGCTCCTCTCTCAGGCCATGCTTCTCTCTCTTTGGCTTTTCACTGTGATCCCCACTGTGGTGCCAAAGTTATAGAGCACCCAGGGGCATTTCAGTTCAGTTCAGTCACTCACTTGTGTCCGACTCTTTGCGACCCCATGAACCGCAGCACGCCAGGCCTCCCTGTCCATCACCAACTCCTGAAGTTTACTCAAACTCATGTCCATCGAGTCGGTGATGCCATCCAACCATCTCATCCTCTGTCATCCCCTTCTCCTCCCGCCTTCAATCTTTTCCAGCATCAGGGTCTTTTCAAATGAGTCAGCTCTTTGCATCAAGTGGCCAAAGTAGTGGAGTTTCAGCTTCAGCGTCAGTCCTTCCAATGAATACTCAGGACTGATTTCCTTTAGGATGGACTGGTTGGATCTCCTTGCAGTCCAAGGGATTCTCAAGACTCTTCTCCAACACCACAGTTTAAAAGCATCAGTTTTTCAGCGCTCAGCTTTCTTTATAGTCCAATTCTCACATCCATACATGACCAATGGAAAAACCATAGCCTTGACTAGACAGACCTTTGCTAGCAAAGTAACGTCTCTGCTTTTCAGTGTCTAGGCTGGTCATAACTTTTCTTCCAAGGGGGCATTTAGATTCCAAATTATCCTAGAAGGCGATTTCCTCAGCTCTGGTTATGGGGACCTGTAGGCAGGTGATGCTTCCAGACAAATTGGCCAGACTCGGGCCCAGTCACTGAGTTGATCCCCAGCAGAAGGGGAAGCGGAGCAGGGGAAGCGCCTCGACGCCCAGGCCGGCATGAGTGTGGTCAGAGAAGCCCTTGCGCCAGGCGGTGACGTGCTGGCAGGACAGAGCCCGAGGTGGCACCAGACTGGGAGGACAGAGACAAGCAGAAAGGGGAGGGGGCCCTGCCAGAAAGGCATTAACTCAAAGGCGAAGAGATGAAGTCTTTGCCCTTCTGGTGGGGCTGGCCCTCAGCTCAGCCTTGCCCACAAAAATAAAGTGGAAATGAAAGTGACAGTCGCTCAGTCGTGTCC
>SJYT01079845.1:362774-417100 GCA_006410635.1 Cephalophus harveyi | reverse complement strand
GGGGGGGGGGGGGGGGGTGGGGCGGGGGCGGGCGGGGCCCGCGGGGGGGGGGGGGGGGGGGGGGGGGGGGGGGGGGGTGTCTTCCTGACCTGGGGATCAAACCCATATCTCCTGCATTGCAGGCAGATTACCATCTGAGCCTCTCAGGAAAATAGGTGGACATCTAGTGACCTAAGCTGTGATGGGGAGACACAAACCCCCGTCAGGACACTGCCTGGGGACATCCAGACAGTAAGTCACAAATCCCAGCCCTAATCACCACCGCTGCTACAATTCAGGGCTTCGTAGGAGCCAGACCTGCTTGGGGACTCTTGACAACAACCCCGTAAATTAAGCCGTAGTGTTAGAAGCGCCAAGAATCAGGCATGGGGACTCCAGAGCCAGGAAGCCGGGTTCAAACCCCAGCTCTGCCGCTGACTAGCTATGCGATTTTGAACTAGTTTCTTAATTTCTCTGATCCTCAGTTTCCCAATCTGTAAAATTGGTATGACCAAAGGAGTTCCTGCCTCTGTGAGCTGCTGTGAACGGTAGATGGAACGATCCACATACAGCATCCAGCAGAGTGCCGGGAGCCCGGGGACTGCAATGGCAGCTGATTACACAATGTTCCTGTTTTATCATGGCTCCTTTTAGGTGGATTCTCAGACCTGTGCTCACGTGGCTGTATTAGGGCAAGAAAAAGAGCAGAGAGGTGGGCAGACTGACACTCTCTGAACAAAAGGATCTGGATCCACCAAAAAGAACATGCTTTTAAAAATGTGCTTACATGTTTTCCCCTGCACACACTTTAAGGACAGTAACTGCAACTGCAAACAACCTTCCACGTGACCATGGAAATGCAGACATCAAACTACGCAGTAGAAGCGCCCCAACATTCCTCTTTGCAAGGAGACTGTCTGCAGAGGACAAGAGTTTTTCTTTGGTGAAAAAAAGAATCATCCATTCAGAATGTCAATAATAATTATACTGAGGGAGGGAGGAAAGTAGGGGAGAAAGAAAAGCAAAATCCTTCAAAGCTTATTACGATGCTAAAGTGCAAATCTCTGTGTGTGTGGCCTCTCCCCAGCATGTCTTCTGCACACAGTTGATCGAGCTTTACGATAAAAGCCACCATACCCTAGTGTATATATATATATATATTCATGCGAAGAGTTGACTCATTGGAAAAGACTCTGATGCTGGGAGGGATTGGGGGCAGGAGGAGAAGGGGACGACCGAGGATGAGATGGCTGGATGGCATCACTGACTCGATGGATGTGAGTCTGAGTGAACTCCGAGAGATGGTGATGAACAGGGAGGCCTGGCGTGCTGCGATTCATGGGGTCGCAAAGAGTCGGACACGACTGAGCGACTGAACTGAACTGAACTGATATATATACTATGCTTGCACCCTTTCGGTTGAGAGTCAAAGCATCCTATACAAAGGTCGTCATTTTGCTATGTAGTTGTAGAAAGAGTAGGAGTCATCTGGACAAGCAGATATGCTGGTGGATGCAAGCAGGAAGCAAGAGAACGTCCCTGGAGGTGCAGTGGTTAAGAATCCACCTTCCTGTGCAAGGGACACAGGTTCGATCTCTGGTCTCGAAACTCGGATCCAATATGCTGAAGGGCAACTAAGTCCACGTGCCACAACTGCTGAGCCCACATGCCCTGGAGCCTGCACGCCACAACTAGAGAAGCCCATGGGCCCCAACAGTGATCCTGCATGATGCAACTAAGACCCAGCACAGACAAATAAATAATTTTTTTTAAAGGACAGAACTGAAAGGAAAGCGAAGTAACCCGAATGGGATCCTATACTATACATTATTTTGTATCATATAAGATAATACTAATGTAGATACTGACAGACAATTCATCTTATAAGCAGAGGACATAAATGCATGATATGAATAAATACAGTATATGACTGTAAATGTATTTTTTATTCCTTATGATTTTCTTTCCTCTTTAGTTTTTAAAAGATTTGTTATTATAGTTGATTTACAGCACTGTGTTAGTTTCACATGTACAGAAAGGGAATCAGTTATACACATACCTATATCCATTTTTTTTCCATTTTTTTCCCATATAGGCTACTACCGAGTATTGAGAAGAGTTCCCTGTGCTATACAGGGTCCTTGGTTAGAACTCTTGGTAGGTCCTCATTGGTTATTTATTTTCTTATGATTGTCTTAACATTTTCTTTTCTCTAGCTTACTGTATTGTAAGAATACAGTATATAATACATATTAATATAATGTACAAAGTAAGTGTGAGTTGACTATGTTATTGGTAAGGCTTCCATTTAACAGAAGGCTCTTGGTTGTTAAGTTGTGAGGGGAGTTAAAAGTTATATGTGGAATTTTGGCTATGACCCTGATTCTATGCTATTCGAGGGTCAACTGTAACATGTTTATATGTACTCAAAATAAAAGCAAGTGTATTTGTAATCATAATAATGTTTGTACATATATGAATATATTTATTTAAAATGCATCTACACAGCCTTCCTCCAGTGACCAGTGTCCAGGTATCTTGGAGGCACTTCAGAAACACTGGTTGAGTAAGTGTCTGTAGGTTTAGCTGTGGGTTTAGGATCACAGTCCCAAGCACGGAGCTCCCTGTCTGTCATCCTTAAGGCCCAGGTAGCAGTGAAATGCCTCTTGGCCACATGCTATTCAGCCTGTGAGTTCCTAGAGGGCAATGGATGCTAAGTCGCTTCAGTCGTGTCAGACTCTCTTGCAACCCCATGGACTATAGCCCACCTAGCTCCTCTGCCCATGGGATTACCCAGGTAAGAATTCTGCAGTGGATTGCTGTTTCCTCCTCCAAGTGATCTTCCTGACCCAGGTATCAAACCTGAGTTTTTTACTTCTCCTGCATCAGGAAGCAGGTTCTTTTTCCACTAGTGCCACCTGCGAAGCCCAGTCCCTAGAGGGTCGTTCAGTTCAGTTCAATTCAGTCGCTCAGTCGTGTCCGACTCTTTGCGACCCCATGGACTGCAGCACTCCTGGCTTCCCTGTCTATCACCAACTCCAGGAGTTCACTCAAACTCATGTCCATTGGGTCGGTGATGCCATCCAGCCATTTCAACCTCTGTCGTCCCCTTCTCCTCTCCTCCCGCTTTCAGTCTTTCCCAGCATCAGGGTCTTTTCCAATGAGTCAGTTCTTTGCATCAGGTGGCCAGAGTATTAGAATTTCAGCTTCAGCATCAGTCCTTCCAATGAATATTCAAGGCTGATTTCCTTTAGGATGGACTGGTTGGATTTCCTTGTTGTATGTGGCAAAGAGTCCACATTGTCTACATGGTAAATTTTTAAACAAATAACGCAGCAAGAGGAGCTCATGACTAGCCAACGTGTGGCCAAGGACATAGTCTTCAGGAGACAGATGACCAGACAGGTGAATCTCTGAAAGCCCCAGGGTCATGGGATACACATATATATTACACTTGGGAGAGGAGCCTGGAGGGCATGGTGGGTCTTCATTGGACAGTCACTTCCATCCCTCAACAAAGCACGCTCGTGCCCACATGAATGCCTGAGATGGACACGCCATTCCCCAGGCTCAGGCTGATAATTCAGCATCAGCCAAAGTTGCATCAGAGACCTCGGATTGGGGGCCAGGGCTGGAGATGGCCTCTGTCACTGCTGTTGCTCCTGGCTGAGAAATGCTGCTCTGTGCAGGGGGCAAAAGTCCCCCATCCCCACCCCAGGACTTACCAGGCAGCTTTAGCCGTGGGTGGCGGGGTTGGGGGGGAGCTCAGAGAATCTCCATCTCTTTATCTTCCTTCTTCCTTCCCCTTCCCACTTCCCCACCCCCAAGACAGCAGGGTGGGAGAAAGTCATGCATTAAATGTTTGGAAAGGATTAGTTCATAAAGACAGATCAGATGGTTAGCTTTGGGGAAGGGGGAGGAGGACAAAGCTGGATCCTTCACTTTAACCTAGACTAAAATTAATTCCAGATGGCTTAAAGAATTAAACATAAAACATGGAGCCATTAAAAAAAAAAAAAAAAACACTTCAAAGTTGCAGCGGGTTAGAGGATGATCCCACAGATGAATTTCCCAAACATAAAAGGAAGGGAAGGAGTCACAAAGAAAGAATTGTTGGATATGAGTACGTAAAGGTACATAAAACTTCTCCACACCAAAAAGTTACCCCCCAAAAATTAAAGGGCAAGTTGCAAAATATCTGCAAGATATAGGACAGTAACATAACAATAGAGTTAATATTATTAGTGTTTACAGAATTCTTACACAAGAATAAGAAAATAGAAAAAATAGCAAAATGGGTAAGAAATGCAAATATATATTTCACAAAAGAAATGCAAATGGATAATGTACATATGAAAATGGTAAGAAAAAACAGCTAGAAATCAAATAAATGTGATTTAATCCAACAACAAAATAGCATTTTACTTAGCAAAATTTGGAAAATTTTGTTGTTCTAAGGATATATTTCCGATCATACAAGTACATTGCCATAAATTAGTGCAACTTCTCTGGAAAAGCAAGTAGCAATAAGTATTGTTGTTTAGTTGCTATGTCATATCTGACTCTTCTGCAACCCTATGGACCATAGGCCACCAGTCTCGTCTGTCCATGGGATTTCCCAGGCAAGAATTCTGGAGTGGGTAGCCATTTTCTTCTCTAGGAGATCTTTCCAGCCCGAGGATCAAACCCGCGTCTCCTGCTTGGCAGGCAGATTCTTTACCACTGAGCCCCCAGGGAAACCCAAATACATGCCTACTCTTTGAAAGACAGTTCCTGCTTTTGGAATCTATTGGAAGGAGATAATAAAAGGCTAAAAACATGGATGAAGACTTACACTTAAACATATTCTGTGTGGCTTTTATAACATTGGGAAATTGAGAAAAGCCCAAATGTCTACCAGCTGGGAATTCACTTGAAAAAGGCTCATCCATGTGATGTGGTATCAACTAATCAAGGACACCCATTGCTCAACACTAAATGAATAAAACTATCCCTTTAGAACTCTGTATACAAATAAGACCCCAGTTTTGGAGTGTCTGTCTCTTTCTTCCTCATTTCTCTCTCTGTCTCTGTCTATCCTTCCATCTCTCTGTCAGTCTCCATTTTTCTGTCTCTCTCTCTCTCTCACACACACATACACACACACAACTACAAGGAAATTAACCAAGATATTAACAGAGGTTGTTTCTGATGGGTGGGGCTTCCCTGGTGGCTCCGATGGCAAAGAATCCACCTGCAATGCAGGAGACCCAGGTTCAATCCCTGGGTTGGGAAGATCCCCTGGAGAAGGGAATGGCTACCCATTCCAGTATTCTTGCCTGGAGAATCCCATGGACAGAGGAGCCTGGCGGGCTACGGTTGATAGGGGTAGCAAAGAGTTGGACATGACTGAGGGGCTAACACACTTTCTGATAGGCAAGTGTGTTAATAATTTTTCTACTTCTTAAAACAAATATATAATACTTCTATGATCAGAAAAGTAAGCAAGCATCCATATTATAAAGAATATGTATAAGGAAAACATACATGTTATAAAGAAATATATAAAGAAAAAATATAAAGAAAACGTACATATTTTAAATTACACAGTGAGAAAGAACCCCACTTCTTAACAGTGTGTTGACGGCATGAGTTCTGCTAGCTGTCTGAGTGCACACTTACACGAACATGGGTGTAGCCACCTGGATACCAGAGCCGTGGTTGGAGTATTTTAATAGACCACAAAAAATGATGGCAATCTAGGATTCCAGAAAATTCTTCCATGGGGGACTTTTGTAGAAAACGTCATCCTGAGAGTTACCCTATGTGGACTCACATCCCTGACCTTTGAAAAACTGTCAGAGGAAGTGCCTCAGGCTTGAGGAATGACAGTCTAGAGCAGTGATCAGCAAACTGTGGCCCAAAGGTCAAATCCAGCCCACCTTCTGCTTGGCACCCCCACAAGCTAAGAACCATCTTCATATTTTTCAGTGATGATGTAAGTATCTCCATAATATTCTCACAGTCTGACTCACAAAGCCTAAAATATTTACTATCTTTCTCTTCTCCCGGCCTTCACCCCTCCCGTGGTGCTTGGCTTACCTGCAGTTGGAACCTATGGACAATTTGGTCAAATACTAGAAGCAATTTTCAAAAAGTAGTGTCTTTTTTGAAAACTAACAAGAGTGACAATACCCATGGTTTGGAAGAACATGTATGCAGGGAAAGTTACCCTCTGGTACTATTGGGAATGGTGGAACTTTTGCATCTCTTTCTTTATGGTAATTTGAAATTACACAGCAAAAAGCCTCCATAATGCAAGCTCATTTATTTAGCAAATCCATGTATCAGAATTTATTCTAAGAAATACTGTATATGTGCACAAAGATCTAGCTATACCAGTGTTCACCAAAGCATTCCCTGTGGAACTGAAAAATTGCAACCAGTGCCGCAATCAGAAATTTGTTAGACATCCATTGATGTAAAATTTGTGGCCCTAATTGATAGACATGAACATATGTTTATGATAAAGCATAGAGTGAAACAAAATAGATTGGAGTGATTGCACAATATAAGCCCACATTTTACCATCATTAGCACAATAAAAAATCCACTAGAAGAATACAAACAAAAATGCTGAGAGTGTCCTCTCTGTGTGATGTTACTGTGGATACTTTTTATTTTCTCGTTTTTTGTATATCTGGCCTTCAGGATTTTTATACAAGGAACATAGATTATTTGTGCATCTGCTCCCTTCCCAACCCTACACCATGACAAAGTAGACCCAAAACTCATAAACATACTGTAACTGAGCAGGACTCTATGCAACCTTCCCAGAATAGACAACCTCCACCTGCCACATCCTCCACCTACCTCCTGTGGAGGTAACCTACCTCATTGGGAGATAAACTTAGCCTCCTAAGCCTTCCCTGAGTTCCAAAGAGTAAATTTAGCCAGAGAAGTGAGAAAAGGCAGAAGGAAAGGAAAAGTCAGGCAAGACAAAATAGTAATAGTTTAGCCATTAAACAAAGTCAAGGACCTTTAGTCCTTGACTAAAGATAGAGATAACATCTTGAATCATATCCTTTGACTGGTTTTGCAAACACTGAAACTCCCACCAGCTGGTAGAGGTTAATGGCATACTGTCTCTAAGCATGTAGATCCCAGACTGGTTGGAACCAGGAGGTTGATCATGTTGATTCCTCATTTCCTCACCACCAACCAATCGAAAGAATGTCCATGAGCTGATCACACATCCCACAAGCCCCCCTTCTCTCAGCCTATCTTTAAAATCTTTCTCCGGAAGCCTTTAGGGAGTTTAGGCTTTTTAAGCACTAGCTACCTGGGCTCCTTGCTTGGAGTCAGCGATATATGTTGCATTTTCCTTGACCACAACCTGGTGTAGATTGGCTTTATTGCATGTAGGTAAATGGATTCAAGTTTGGTTCACTGACAATATAATCTTACCAACATTTTCTATAACGTCTTACAGAAGTGTTGATACCATTCAGAATTGACTTTCATCTAGGTTGAAGTGAAGGATCTAACTTTATCCCGCTCATCACTACCCAAGGCCAACCAACTGATCTGATCCTTTGCAAACATTTACTGTGCATGTCTTCCTTCCATTCTGTGTGATTTAAGTTTATCAGAAAGCTCCAAGATTCTATTTTCTTTTGCTGCAAAACAATATACCCGAAATTTAGCAGCTTAAAATAGCACCGTTTTATTATGCACTCAAGATATTGCAAATTGGACAGAGTTTGGTGTGGGGAGTTTGTCTGCTCCATGTGGCACCAGCTTGGTAGCCTGAGCAGCTAGGGCTGTCTGACAAGTTTCAGCTTGGTTCATATGTCCGGGGCCTCAACTGTCACACTTGGGATCGGGGGTGGCCCCTATTTTCCATGTGGCTTCTTCACATAGTTAGCTTGGCCTTCCTTCTGACATATTTATCTCTGGGTATTTGGCCCTCTTTCATGGTAACTGACTTCCCCAGAGCACAAAAGCTGGAGCTACTTTACTTTTAAAAGATAGAGGCCTAGAACTGGCTCATGTTCTAGGTCTAGAGACCTAACTATCATGCCTGACACACTTTATTTTTTCACCTTTTTAAAGAAGGTCCAGGCCAACCCAGACTCAAGGGAAGGGGACACTGGGAGGGACCTGTATTCATTAGAAGCCACCAAAGAAACAATCTCCTACACTCAGCAATTACAGGAATATTTTAGCAAGTTCTCTGAAAATGTGCACTGACTGATTACTAATGATTCCTATTACCATATATAGGAATTTTTAAACTCAGCAATACCGGGAAAGGATGATTTGTTATATATTTTACTACTAATTTGCATGTCTCACTTGACATAGTGTGTGTTTGATTGGTTCAGACATCTTAAACCAACTACTTTTATATATGCCACTCAACAAGGTAACTGTCATTAAAATATCAACACCTATTTATCATTCCCTTAAAAGCAAATAATGGCATCAATAAATTTGAGTTCACATACTGCTTAGGGGCCAGATTTTTTCAGTGAGGTTCAAGTTAGGCTAAGTATTATGTTGACCAAAAAAATGTATTCCAGTTTTCCACAAGGTGTTATGGAAAAACCAGAATGAACTTGTTGTCCAACCCAATATTTTGGATAAGGTTCCAAAAACTTTTCCACCTAGATCGACATTTATCATAGATTATTAGGAAGGACTAACAGAGGCTATGGACTTCCTAGATGGTTCAGTGGGTAAAGAATCCACCTGCAATGCAGGAGATGCAGGAGACATGGGTTCAATCCCTGGATCGGGAAGATCCCCTGGAGGAGGGCATGACAACCCACTCTAGTGTTCTGGCCTGGAGAATCCCATGGACAGAGGAGCCTGGCAGGTTACAGTCCATGGGATCACCAAGAATCGGACACAGCTGAAGAGATCGAGCACACACACAAAGGAGGCTACAGACATTCAGCTGAAGTTGAATGTCTGGTTGTGGTGAGCAGGGGACATGTGGTGAGTGGAAGGAAGTGTGGAAAACTGAAGGGTCAACAGTGAAATCTCTTGACCTCCCCATCCCCATCATCCGCATCATCTCCTCCAGGATCTCTTTTTTTCTTTTTCTTTTTTTTAATTTATTTTCAATTTAAGGATAATTGCTTTACAATTATCCTTCAAGTAAACCCTTCAATTACTCAAATGCTTTCTTTTTATGGCTAAGTAATATTCCATGGACGGAGAAGCCTAGTAGGTTACAGTCCACGGGATCGCAAAGAGTCGGACACGACTGAGCGACTTCACCTTCACCTTCACCAATATTCCACTGTATATACATACCACAACTTCTTTATCCATTCATCTGTTGATGGACATCTAGGTTGCTTCCATGTCCAAGCTATTGTAAATAGTGCTGCAATGAACAATAGGATGCATGTGTCTTTTTTTATTATGGTTTTCTCAGAGTATATGCCCAGCAGTGGAACTGTTGGGTCATATGGTAGAAATGGCAACCCAGTCCATTACTCTTGCCTGGAAAATCCCATGGACGGAGGGGTGTGGTTGTCTACAATCCATGGAGTCACAAAGAGTTGGACATGACTGAGCGACTTCACTTTCACTTTTCTTTCATGGTAGTTTTATTCCTAGTTTTTTAAAGGATCTCCATAATGTCCTCTGTAGTAGTTATGTCAATTTACATTCCCAGCAACAGTGCGAGAGGGCTCCTTTTCCTGCACACCTTCTCCAGCATTTATTGTTTGTGGATTTTTTGATGAAGGCCACTCTGACCAGTGTGAGGTGATATCTCATTGTAGTTTTGATTTGCATTTCTCTAATAGTGAGTGATGTTGTATGTTTTCATGTGTTTCTTAGCCATTTTTTGGGCTCCAAAATCACTGCAGATGGTGACTGCAGCCATGAAATTAAAAGACGCTTACTCCTTGGAAGAAAAGTTATGACCAACCTAGATAGCATATTGAAAAGTAGAGACATTACTTTGCCAACAAAGGTCCGTCTAGTCAAGGCTATGGTTTTTCCTGTGGTCATGTATGGATGCGAGAGTTGGACTGTGAAGAAAGCTGAGTGCCAAAGAATTGAGGCTTTTGAACTGTGGTGTTGGAGAAGACTCTTGAGAGTCCCTTGGATTCCAAGGAGATCCAATCAGTCCATTCTAAAGGAGATCAGTCCTGGATGTTCTTTGGAAGGAGTGATGCTAAAGCTGAAACTCCAGTACTTTGGCCGCCTTATGCGAAGAGATGACTCATTGGAAAAGACTCTGATGCTGGGAGGGATTGGGGGCAGGAGGAAAAGGGGACAACAGAGGATGAGATGGCTGGATGGCATCACTGACTTGATGGATGTGAGTCTGAGTGAACTCTGGGAGCTGGTGATGGACAGGGAGGTGCTGTGATTCATGGGATCCCAAAGAGTAGGACACGACTGTGTGACTGAGCTGAACTGAACTGATATCTTTGGAGAAATGTCTGTTTAAGTCTCCTGCCCACTTTTTGACTGGGTTGTTTTTCTGGTATTGAGCTACATGAAACACTTGTATATTTTGGAGATTAATCTTTAATCAGTTGTCTCACTTGTTATTATTTTCTCCCATTCTGAGGCTTGTCTTTTCGCTTTGTTTATAGTTTCCTTTGCTGTGGAAAAGCTGTTAAATTTAATTAGGTCCCACTTGTTTATTTTTTTTTTTTTATTTCCGTTACTCTAGGAGGTGGGTCATAGAGGATCTTGCTCTGATTTATGTCATAGAGTGTTCTACCTATGTTTTGCTCTAAGAGTTTTATAGTTTCTCAGGACCAGAATCTTGCTCCTCGGCTTCCTGTGCTCCTCGCTTCTGTATTTGTGACCTCTCTTTGTCTGTTATTTATCGCCAAAATATAAAACTCAAGTCCATCTCAGATTAAGACTATACCAGCAACACATACTCAGTGATCCTCAACTCCTTGTATCCAACCAAAACTACTGCCCTGGCTTTCTTCTTTTGTCGTGGCCAACCCCGGACAGAAGAGCCTGCACTTGCTGTCTGCCTTCCCCGCCTCCAGCCCTCACCTAGTCTCCAGTTCCCCCAAGAGGTCCAGACAGAGCTCACCCATGACCACTGCCACCGCATCCCCGATGGGCTGTCTTCAGCCATGTGGCTGAACTCTCTAAGGCACAGAACACCTTGATCCTTCAATCTCTTCTTCTTGGGCTTAGTTTTTAGAGCTTGGTTCTCTTCCCATCTGTCAGACCAGCTTCCCTCACAGGCTTTTTTTTTTTTTCTTTGCCCACACCTCTAATATTGATATGTTATACTTGACTTTCTTTTTGCCCTTGTTTGTTCCAGAACAGAAGTTCTTAATCTTGAGTCCCAGACTTCATTGTGATTCTGGAACCAGAAACCCCCATGAAGAATTTTGAGTGTGTTCTTTTTTCCTCTGGAAGGCCAAAGCTTTTAGTAGATTCCCCAAGAGTGCTGTGACCTGTAAACGGGGAAAAAAATAAACATTGTCTTAGGTCATTTCACTTGCTGTCCTGACTTCATCCATCCTCTGCAGGACGAAGATTTGTGAATCTTCATCTCCAGACCTTACATCTTTCTTAAGCCCCAGTCCTGTGTGTCCAGCCTAGATTTTGGTTGTTGTTTTTCTGTCGTTCAGTCGTATCTGACTCTTTGCAACCTCATGGACTGCAGCACTCCAGGCTTCCATTTCCTTTGTTATCTCCCAGAATTACAGTTTATAGTTATTCTTATGTCACTCATATTTGACTCTATATATCCAAAACCCAATCCATTATCTCCCCCTGAAAAGTGATCCTTTTTCCCTCTTATCAAAGATCCCAAGCTAGATAATGCTCTCTTTTCATGTTACCATAGTCAATTGGTGATCAAGCCATCAATTCTACTCCTTTTATATCATTATCGGTCCTGTGTCTTTTTGCCATCTCCACCTTATTGCCATCTCCACCTTATTGCCTTGGTTGAAGCCAGGAGTTGATAAACTTTTTCTATAAGGGGCCAAATAGTAAAAAATTTAGGCTTTGTGAGCTGTGGGATCTCTGTCAAAACTACTCAATGATCTCATTGTAGCTCAAAGGGCATCCTAAATAATAGGAAAATAGGGAAATAAATGTGCTGTGTCCCAAAGCAACTACTCTTGGATACTGAATCTTGCATTTAATATAAGTTTTACATCTGACAATATAGTATTCCTCTTTTGATTTTTCTCAGCCATTGAAAAATGTAAAATCCATTCTACCTCTTGCACAGATGGCGAGCCAGATTTGGACCATGGGGAATAGTTTGTCAGCTCCTAGCTTGGGCCATCGTATCTCTTTCCCAAAGCAACCTTTCTTTGTCCAGGACTCCTGCCTCAGGTCTGCTTCCTATGGTGTTCCTAGGAAGGTTGCTGTGTGTGCCACTCTCCAGCTCAAAACCCTCCAACAGGTCCCCATTAACCTAAGAATTGGGTTTCTCAGCCTTGGCATTATTGATACTCGTGTGCATGCTCGCTAAGTTGCTTCAGTCGTGTCCGACTCTTTGCGACCCCATGGACTGTAGTCCACCAGACTCATCTGTCCATGGAAATTCCCCAGGCAAGAACACTGGAGTGGGTTGCCATGCCCTCCTCCAGGGGATCTTACTGACCTAGGGATCAAACCTGTGTCTCTTAGGTCTCCTACATTGACAGGCAGGTTCTTTGCCACTAGCCCCACCTGGGAAGTTGGGGCTGGATAATTCTTTGGTGGGCAGGGGAGGAGAGTGCTGCCCTGAGCATTCAGGATGCTCAGCTTCATCCCTACCTCCTACCCGGCACATGGCAGTAGCACCCCTGCCTCCCTGGTGGTGACAATCAAGAATGTCTTCAGGGACTTCCCTGGTGGTCCAGTGGCTAAGACTCTGCATTCCCAATGCAGGGGGCCTGGGGTTTGATCCCTGAGCAGGGAATTGATGCCACATGCTGCAACTAAAAAATTCTTCTAAGATGTCTGCAGATACTGGGAAACACCCCTAGTGAGAACCCAGACTCTGGGACAAAGCCGGAGCAGAGCACACAGATCTTTCCCAGCTCGGCCCACCCTTGCTGCCCATGCTCTAACTACGTTAGGCTGCCTATCATTCCCCAGGATGCCAGGCTTCCCACCCCTCTGCTCTCTCCACAATCCCCACCTTCTTGCCCCGTGGGGTAAATGCCCACTCACATTCCACATGTGGTGCAACCTTGGCATCTTGACATCGTGGGGAGATCTGAGCTTTTCCTCTATTGTGTCCACGTGGTCAGCCCTACATAGTTCTGTCAAAGCCCCTGAAGTGCCTTGTCCAGCCCTGGGTTTTCAACTTGGTCTCCCACCTTAGACTGTGAGCCCCTTGAGAGTTTGGGTGGGGCCTGATCCCTTTCTGTAGCCTCAGCAGGTGATTGAATACATACATGGGTAAACTGAGGCTCCCGTGATGGGAGAGCCTAAGGTCATGGGTTTCCATGGTAGTGTCAGAGCCAGAAGACCCGCCTCTACCCTCACCCTGCCAGGTTGACCCCCTGAGGCTCGGCTGTGGGTTTAGATAGCTGAAGACTTTGTGCTTTGGAGAAGGCAATGGCAACCCACTCCAGTATTCTTGCCTGGAAAATCCTATGGATGCAGGAGCCTGGTAGGCTATAGTCCATGGGGTTGCAAAGAGTCGGACATGACTGAGCGACTTCTCTTTCTTTCTTTGCACTTACAAATGAATAGGAACGATTTCAGATGAAAAGGATACACAGGGGAAGACAGTTTGGGCAAGTGTTGCTGCGCCCAAGACCATCAACCCGCTATGAAAGCTCTGGGATTCCCGAGCTGTGGCAGTGGGTGAGGACATGAAGGCTGATGGCATGTGACAGGTCTCTGTAGACCAAGGTGACCTTAGGCTCATCGAGGACCGGTATGTCGAGGCAAATGGGAACATAAACACAGAGTGCATACAGATCCCAGGAACCTGGATCCTCGGCTGTCACAGAGGATTTTCTAGCTGCTGTGAGCTGAGAAAAATTACTATAATTAACCTATGCTAAAGAATAATATTATGACACATGATTTTTGCAGCAGGCTCTTGAGCACTTCGGAGCCATGGGCAGACACTGCCTGCGGCCGTCATGGACTCCTGAGATGAGCGGCTCCGAAGGGGTTCTAGAAAAGCATTCACAGTGCCGAGGCACTGAGCATCTGGATTTTATTTCAGAAACCCGAACCTTAATAAGGCGTGGAAGTCGCCCAGAGGATTATAAAACAAAGGCAAGAAAGCGACTAGTGGCCTGGACCCTACGGGGCCCGGGGAGGGTCCTGCTTGTGCTTCTGAGTGGGGCAGAGCCTCGGGCAGAGGGCATCTAGCTGCAATTTTCCACCACCCAAGACTCTTAAGCCCCTGATGTGGACACGACAGATGGAGCTCATTCAGGATGCTCCTTCTGCTTGAGTCAGAACCCTCTGCCTCCTCCTGAGCATCCCTCTCATGTGTGCACACCACCATCAATCTGTGCCCAGGGAAGGAATCAGGGAAGACGGAGCGCTGTCTCCATTCCCCAGGCCCTCCCTGGAAAGTGCGCAGCGGAAGGGGCAGACCAGACCTGGACACCTGGTAGCTGGAAGTCAGGTGGCAACCATCTCGCCACTGTCCATCCTATAGAGGAGGCTCCTGAACTCAGGGACAGAAACCGGCCAGAGAAGTCACCTCCTAGAATGGGATTGAGTGGATTCTAAGGCTCTGCTTTCTCCCAAATGCACAGCAATAGACGGCGGGTCCCTTAAATTATGGTATTTCCCCAAAGTGGAGAATGAAGCAACCTTCGAGAGAACAAGACAACATGTGAACAGCTGGTATGGAACAATCTTCAAGACACGCTGCAAAGTGAAAAAAGAAAGCAAAGTGCAGCAAAGAGCAAAGAAAGGCTGAAACACATGAATTTGCTGGGATGCTATAGCAGGTTGAACTGTATTCCCACCTAAGGTATGTCCAAGTGCTAACCCCCAGTATCTATGACTGTGACCTATTTGGACATAAGGTCTTTGCAGATGATATCAAATTGAGGATCTTGAGATAAGATCATCCTGGGTTCAGAATGGGCCTTAAATCTTAGTTCTCCAGCCCTCGGCAGTGAAAGCATGGAATCCGAACCACTGGACCACCAGGAAGTTCCCAGGGAGGGAACTTTTTTCTTTAAGAGAAAGTGAGACTTTAAAAAAGTATTTATTTTTGCCTGAGCTGGGTCTCCGCTGCCACAGAGCATGGGCTCTAGAGCCCAGGCTCAGTAGCTGCGGTGCCCCAGCTTAGCTGATCCTCCACACATGGGATCCTCCCAGACCAGGATCAAACCCATGCCCCATGCACTTGCAGGTGGATTCTTTTTTTCTTTTTAAGCCTCCCCCCCGCCCTTTTTGAGGATAATTACTTCACAATGTTGTGTTGGTTTCTGCCATACATCAACGTAAATCAGCCATAGGTATACGTTCGGGTTTCCCTGGTAGCTCTTCTTGTAAAGAATCCACCTGCAATGTGGGAGATCCTGGTTTGATTTCTGGGTTGGGAAGATCCACTGGAGAAGGGATAGGCTACCCACTCCAGTATTCTTGGGCTTCCCTGGTGGCTCAGACAGTAAAGAATCCACGTGCAATGTGGCAGACCTGGGTTCAACCCCTGGGTTGGGAAGATCCCCTGGAGAAGAGCATGGCAACCGACTCCAGCATTCTTGCCTGGACAACCCCCATGGACAGCAGAGCCTGGCAGGATACAGTCCCTGGCATCCCATAGAGTTGGACACTGCTGAGCAACTAAGCACAGCTCAGCATGCCTAAGTTCCCTCCCCGTTGAACCTCCCTCCCATCTCCCCACCCTCCAACCCACCCCTCCAGAGTATCACAAGGTGCCAGGTTGTGCTCCCTGTGCTAAAGAGCAACTTCCTGTTAGCTCTCTATTTGCATATGGCAATGTATGTATTCAGTGCTGTTCTCTCAATCGTCCCACCCACTCCTTTCCCTGCTGTGCCCACAAGTCCACAATTCTCTTCTGCATCTCTATTCCTGGTCTGCAAATAGATTCATCAGTACCATTTCCCTAGATTTCATACATATGCATTAACATATGACATTTGCTTTTTTTCTTTCTGACTTACATCACTCTTTATAATAGGCTCTAGGTTCATCTGCCTCACTAGAACTGATTTTGTTCCTTTTCATGGCCGAGTAATATTCCATTGTGTATATGCTTCACAACTTTTTTATCCACTCATCAATTGACAGATATCTAAGTTGCTTCCACGTCTGAACTATTTTATATAGTGCTGGCAGGCAGATTCTTACCCAACGAGCCACCAGGGAAGTCCAAGAGGGACCTTTGAGATACATAGGGAGAAGACATGTGAAAACGGGGGCAGAGATTGGAATTATCTTGCCACATGCCAAAGAACCAAAAGCTGATAAAGGCAAGGAACAATGTTCCCCTAGAGACTTCATAGGGAGTGAAGCCCTGATGACGTCTTATATTTAGACTTCTGGCCTCCAGAACTTGTGAGAGAATAAATTTGTGCTGTTTTAAGCCACTAAATTTGTGGTCATTGTTTATGGCAGCCCTGGGAAACAAATACTGATGCTAACTGATAAGAACAGTTTTAGAAGTTAATTTAGATTTTATTGAATACAAGATTAACATGAGAAGAATAATCAACAAATAATTAGAAAATAAAAGACTTAAACTCTATTATTTACAATAGGATCAGCCAAGTTAAATACTTAGGAATAAATATAACAGAAGATAAGCAGAAAAAATAAAATACTCAGAAAAACAAAATACCCAGTAAATTTACTTACAAGTTTAAGTAAAGATTTGATAAATGAAGGTATATATTAAGTTTATGGATTGGAAGGTTCAGGAATGTAAAGATATCATGGGTGCATGCTAAGTCACTTCAGTCGTGTCCCACTCTTTGCGACCCTGTGGACTGTAGCCCAACAGGCTCCTCTGTCCATGGAGATTCTCCAGGCAAGAACGCTGAAGTAGGGCGCCATGCCCTTCTCCAGGGGATCTTCCCAACCCAGGAATCGAACCCAAGTCTCTTATGTCTCCTGCATTGGCAAGCAGGTTCTTTACCACTAACACCACCTGGGAAACCCACGAAGATATCAGTTCTCTCCAAATGGATTAATGCAGTCACAATGTAGGTTAAATGAAACCACAATCAAAATCTATGTAGATACTTGTGAAAAGTGTTAAGTTGATTCTAAAATATGTGTGAAAGTTCAAACGCCCAGGAACAGCCAAAACCATCCTGAGGAACTACAAAACACTAGAACACTTGGCCCTCCCTGGACAAGCAAGACTTGGACTCCCTGGACAGCAAGACTTTTTACCAAGCTACTCATTAAAATTGTGTGTTATCAGCAAAAAGACAGCCAAACAGACCAATGGAACAGAATAGAGCACCCAGCAACAGAACCACATACCAAAGAACACTTTTGTTTTTGATTTACAACAAAAGATTTGCACCATGAAACAGAGGGGAAACAGGGGCTTTTCAATAGATGATTCGTGGTCAGTTAGCTATCCATAGGGAAAAATATTTCTCTTGCCAGCCTCCTCACACCATATAAAGAAATCAATTCCAGATCAGGTTTAAGTGATAACAATAACAATTTTGGAAACGCAACTGGGGAATGTCTTCATGACACTGGAGTCAGCACAGATTTATTCAAGTCACATAAAACAACAACAATTGTAGAAAATATTGATTTACTAGATTTCACCAAAGTAGAGAGCTCCTGTTCATCAAAGACACTATTAACTATTTAGGGACTTCCCTGGCAGTCCAGTGGGTAAGAATCCGCCTGCCATCACAGGGGACCCGGGTTCAGTCCACAGTCTGGAAAGACCCCACACGCCGAGGAGCAGCTAAACGCGTGCGTCCGAACAACTGAGCCTGTGATCCAGCACCTGTGCTCCACAACAAGAGAACCCAGGGCGCTGAGAAGCCTGCACACTGCAACTAGAGAGCAGCCCCTTCTCATCACTCACAACTAGAGAAAGCCCAGGCACAGCAACGGAGACCCAGGGCAGCCAAAAGTAAAGGAATGAAAAATTTATAAGATCCCTACTAATTTAACAAGAGCAAAAGACAACCCAAAGGAAATGGTGAGTAAGAGTCTTGAACAGGCAGGCATATCATAGAAGAGCCTATTCTAAGAAGCGGTGAAAATAAATAATATCAATAAAAAAATAACTGCAGTAATTTGTTATGGCAATCCTGGGGAGCTAACGTAGATGGCCAAGACATTTTGGAAGCAAGTTTAGATCTGAAATTCCCTGTCATGGATCTGCTGCTGAGACCACAGCGGGAAGACTTTCAATTAGGTAAAAAAGTAAAGTAAAATAAGTGAAAATAAATCACTAGTGGTAAAGAATCTGCCTGCCTATGCAGGAGACTCAGGTTTCAAGCCTGGGTCATGAAGATCCCCTGAAGGAGGGCGTGGCAACCCACTCCAGTATTCTTGCCTGGAGAATCCCATGGACAGAGGAGCCTGGCAGGCTATAGTCCACAGGGTCACAAAGAGTTAGACACGATTGAGCAACTGAGCACACATACTGTTTACCCAAAGACATGAACAAGAATGTTCATAGCCACACTGTTAGTAATTACTCAAAAATGAAACCACCCAGATGTCTGATAACAAGAGGATGAATAAATTACCATATCTTCATATGATGAGACACTAGCTAAGAATGAAATGAAAGCAGCGCAACTATAAGCAAAACCAAATTGCAGAGGGAAAGAGACCCAGCTCAAAAGAAAACAAGTATAAAACATTTAAGCACTAACCAACTTATGGCATTAGAATTAGAGTAGAGGGGAGGAGGTGGCATTGGGAGGAAACCTGAAGATCTTGCCAAGGACCCCTTTCTTGCCCTGGGGTGTGGTTACGTTCATGTGTCCATTTGTGATCATTCATCAGACTGTGCATTTCTGATGTCTCTGTGTGTAAAGTACACCTTCATGTATGTATCTTAGATAGCACTTAACATTTTCTTTTAAAAGATTTTATCCAATAAAAACTAATTTTAAAAAAACTTTAGAAAAGACCAGAAAAGCACAGGCATTCAAAAACATAACAAATTTCAAAGGCTTGGGAAAAAATGTTTCTATTGGAGGTTACTTTACTGATAAAGGTCCATCTAGTCAAAACTATGGTTTTTCCAGTAGTCCTGTATGGATGTGAGAGTTGAACTATTAAAGAAAGCTGAGCACTGAAGAACTGATGCTTTTGAACTGTGCTATTGGAGAAGACTCTTGAGAGTTCCTTGGACTGCAAGGAGGTCAAACCAGTCAATCTTAAAAGAAATCAGTCCTGAATATTCATTGGAAGCATACCGAAACTGATGTTCCAATATTTTAACCACCTGATGTGAAGAACTGACTCATTGGAAAAGACCCTGATGCTGAGAAAGATTGAAGGCGGGAGAAGGGGACAACAGAGGAGGAGATGGTTGGATGGACATGAGTTTGATTACGCTTCAGGAGTTGGTGATGGACAGGGAGGCCTGACATGCTGCAGTCCATGGGGTCACAAAGAGTCAGACATGACTGAGAGACTGAACTGAACTGATGGAAGGAGGTAGAAAAGGAAGCGTGGTTTTTTTAAGAGAAATGTATGATTACACTGCTTTCTTTGTCTTTTCCTTCTTGCTATACTTTAGGGAATAGGAACTCCTTCAATGGGGAGAGAGGAGGGGTGGGAGAGAAGGGAAAGATGGGGAGAAAAGATGAGCGGGTGATATGTGAATCAGGAAGAACACCTCTTGCACCTCCTCAAACCCGAGTCCTTTGGCTACCAGGCATCATTTTTAAAAATACAAATGTTCCCAAGAGTCATCAGCCTTTCAGAGTACAGTGTGGATCCATCTTGGATTTTAATCCAAGATTAAAATCTTCATCTCATGCCGAGCTGACGAGTATTCAGGAATGGATCCATGTGAGTGACAGAGAGGGAAGAAAGTGTGAATTTTAAATAGACCCAGTAGGGAAAGTTCAGGCTTAGAGGCATGATCATCGTTAGGAGCAAGCCAAAGGGCAGGGTGGAAGATCCAAGCACGTTGGGAAGGAGGAAAAAGAGATAAGCTTTTTTTTTTAAAAAAAAAAAAAAAAGCTCAGAAAAAAGAACCCACAGGCTTCACAGTGTGCCAAGTGTCCGCCCAGCTATAAGTGTCTCCGTCTCACCCTTCTTGGTTCCCCCAACCCCATGAGGGTCATTAGAGAATGGGCTTCATGTTCAGTGCCCCCGTAGGTACCCACTTCTACAGATGATGAGGGTGATGCCCGCCCAGCTCTGGCCCATAGAGCAATGTAACCTACAGGATCAGCCTGGCCCCACCCTTGAGGGCCTGAGGGTGGATTATTGGAGGTGCTGGAGTCCCAGGGCTTGGTGGGTCTTGGTGGCTTCCTGGTGGCCACCTTAGCCTCCTGGGGACCTGCACCCTGAGTGCCCAGCCTACCCACTGCCATCATGCCCTGCTCAGCCAGCCCAGGCCAGGCCGGCTGCACCTCCTGCGTCTTCATCCTCCGGCTGGATCCGCACGCACCTGCCTCCCTGTGGATGGCTTGTTTGCCTTCCAGGCCTGGTTCAGCCCATCACTTTGGAGCTCCATTTGGTCCAGGGGGAAACTGCTGCTGCTGCTGCTGCTTCCGGCGTATATAGGTTCTGCTGTGTGTGTCAAGCATCGTAATAAGCACGCACAGTGTTATCCCGTGACCCCACACCTGCCATGTGTACTATTTATTAGCATTCTTATTTTACAGATGAGACACTGAGGCACAGAGAGGTTAAGAGATTTGGCCTAAGACTCACAGCCGTCACGTGGTGGTACTCACAGTCAGCCTCTTAACCACCATGCTCGGCTGAGTTGGGCAATGAGGAGGCTGCATCCAGCCACAAAAGAACACGCCCAAGAGGGGAAGTGAGCACTTCCAGAAAGAACTGTTAGGGGCTCCCAAAGGTGGAGCTGGCGTGTTCCTTCCGCTCTGGCTACTGCTGCTCTGGCGGGAGCCCTGCCTCTCCACACCAGCCTGGGGCCCCAGCCCCCAGCAGGGAAGAAGGCAGGCAACAGGCTCAGCCCCAGGGCCAGCAGTCTGCATGCTGGGCTGTGAAAACTGCTGCTCAGGAGGGTTCTGCTGAGGTCAAGCCCCGCCAAGACCACAGCCCGAAGGCCCCTGCAGAGGGCAGAGGGGGCCAGCCCAGCTACAGCCGCAAGCCGGGGATCTCGTCATCTCCTCCGCGTCCACCATCACCTCTTCTGCTTCCTTTATGTTATCTGACCTTGCCTCTCACTGGAACGCTAGTTCCGTGGGTCCACGGGCCTCATGGTGTGGCTTTCCCATCAGCTGGATCCCGAGCACCGAGAACAGTGCTGCAGGCATTGTAGCGGCTCAGTAGGTGTGCACTCAAGAAAGAAGCAAGAATGAGCACAACACGGTACACACACACTTTCAGATAGGCTCAGATCTTCAGGTCCCTCTCCAAGTTGACCTGAGCCCTTTTCTGGCCTGCTCTGTACCAGGAGGTGGGCTCCCCGCCAACACCACCCAGGCCCTCTTGGCAGGCGGCTGCTGTCACTGCAGCAGGAAAGGAAACCCCCGGAGCATAGAGCGTGGGGGCCAGTTGTTCTCCTCCCCTTGACCAGGCGACATACTTCCTGCCCTCCCTCCAGGCCCAGAGAGGGAACTGTGTCCTCTCTCATCAGCATCTGGGAACCAACCTCCCCCCATCCCACCCCATTCCCATCCTTGGTCCTTCCCTCATCCCTCCACGACTCAGGAAGCTGAACCTTCATGACCCATCTACACCATTTGGGATGAAGTGTTGCTGGAATCCCGTTTGATAATCCAGGCAACTCTCCTATTCAATGTATTTGTTGCTGTTTAGTTGCTAAGCTGTGTTGGACTCCTTCGCAACCCCATGGACTGTAGCCTGCCAGGCTCCTCTGTCCATGGGATCTCCCAGGCAAGAATACTGGAGTGGGGTTGCCATTTCAATATGTTGGACTGGCTAAAAAGTTTGTTTGGATTTTCCATAACATCTTATACAAAAACACAACATTTTTGGCTAACTCACATATGCGTTAGGGTATCTTTTATGTATATGCAGTGTGAGCATGAATTTTCTTTCTCTTTTTCTTTAAACATTTTTTTAAAATTTGAAGCATGCTCTGTTGATATTCAAACTAAAAGTGCCTTGTTTCTACATTGTGGTTGTATGTGTGTGTGTGTTTGCCATCCAGGGAAAACTTTTATTATAATTGTACAAAATTTAGAGCTATCTAAAAAACAATGTCTTCAACAAGACAGAAAAGCTTTAAAAAAATGACAAAATAAGAAAAAAATTGTTGCAAAATGCTAACTCTTCAAAATTTAGCCTATGAATTTAGGACTAACCTAATAAAAATATGTTAAGCTTGAATTGAGTGTCATGTAGGGTTTTTTCCCAATTGTTTTTTAAAAAATTAATCAAAATTTATTCAGTTATATGTTACTTGTACAGACTTCTAATAACATTGATGGCATACAAAACCATCTTTATTGTTTTAAGTATATCTATGTTAAACTTCAGTGATGATCAGAATAATAATGGGTTTTTTTATTTAAATCAAAATTCTATGGCAATATGTATTCTAGAGGGTTGGATGTTGTGAAAATGATATTCTAATGCATGTGTCTGTGCTAAGTCACTTCAGTTGTGTCCGACTCTGAGCGACCCTATGGACTGCAGCTGGCCAGGCTCCTCTGTCCAGGGGATTCTCCAGGCAAGAAGACCGGAGTGGGTTGCCATGCCCTCCTCCAGGGGGTCTTCCTGACCCAGGGATCCAACCTGCATCTCCTGCACTGCAGGTTTCTCTACCGCTGAGCTACCAGGAAAGCTCAATATACTCATAAGAATTATGTTAAGAATATATGAAGAAAAGGAATAAATAAGAATTATATAACATAAATCTTTATTTTAAAATACTAGAATATCTACTTGAATAAGAGCAATTGTAGCATCAGTTAAATATTAGTCACTAAACTAAAAAGAGATACATCAAAATTACTTTAAAGGGAAAGCGTATGCAGACGCTAAGCTGCGGATATGAGGATTCAGAACATGGCTTCTGGGGAAGCGGAGTCAAACTTGCAGGTGACCTCTGACCCCGGAACCCTCATCGCGTGACCCTCCTGCTCCCTGGGGAGCCTGGCGACCTGGAGGGGGGTGCCCTGACCCTTTGGGGCCTCTCTGGGCTGCAGGTGGAGCAGCAGCAGGAGCACGAGGGCCCCTTGGAAAAGGCTGGAACTTGCAGTGGAGCTTGGCCAGCATCTGCCTCAAGTGGTCGCTTTCTCTCGTTAGCTCCCTGAGCCTCCTCTCGGTCGACACAGCTGCCATCCCCAGCGCTTGAGCCCGTTTCTCATGGGCACAGATATGCTTTTGATGGTAGCAGATGGTTCTCTCCCGCTCTTTGCCCAGCTCCTCCGCCATCTTCTTACAGCGGTCGCGATCCTCGCTCATGGATTTCACGGTTTTGCACACCCGGGCAAGCTTCTTCTCCGTGTCTAAGCAGTGCTTTTCCTCCTCAAGACATTTTTTCTGAAGTTGTGCTATGTGATCTTCAAACGTTTGGGGCAGAACTTGAAGCTTCACCTTTAGCCGCCGAATCTCCCTTTCTAGCTCTGAAACCTCGTCCTGCAGAGACGCTTCTTCCGCTTTAAGACTTGATATCCGTCCTGAAAGCTCTTCATTCCTTTGCCTTTCTTCCCACAGTGCTTGGGCTCTGTCTTTAGGACTCCAAAGGGGCCCACTGAAGGCAGCACCACCGATGACACCCTTCAGATCAGCTTCTGATCGCTGGACGGATGGAGGACCATATTCTGCTTCCTTCTTTCGTGGGACCTTGGGGTTCCCACCCTCCACGTGATGTCTGAGGGGGTCAAGCAAGGGAATACTCGTCAGCCTGTGCTCAGCCATCGGTGTCAGTAGGCCGAGCTTACCATTCAGGACCTGTTCCGTCTGTGACTTGGACTGCTCCAACCTTTTTTTCTCTTTCATTTGCTGGACTCTCATCTTCCATCTAGCAATTCCTCGGGCGAGCAGGACTGAACCTTCTGGGAAACGAGTGATCTTCTTCGAGTCAACCATTTTCTTCCGAGATTCTTCTCCACCCTTCTTTGATGCTTTTGAGATGGGTTTTCTATCAGTCACTTGGGAAAACTGAGGCGCCTGACTCTCTTGTGCCTTTTTCAGAAAGTCAACATTGCCCCCAAATGAGGACTTGCTCTGCGTTGCCTTCATGCCCAACCGACGCAGGGTTTGTAAGCTGGGAGGACTGGCCTCCACCCCAGGGGACCTGAGGACTTCATCAGCTTGTGCCGTTGGTCTAGCATTCTCATCCTTACTACATCGTCCACAGACTTCATCGTGGGCAGAACGCTTTTGGCCCAGCAATGTCGCACTCTTTAAAGTGTATCGCCTCTTCACTATCACAGCTATCATCACCGCACATACCAGGATCTCCCAGAGAAAGGCAGCGGGACCCAGGACATCGGTCAAGCTTTCCGAAACCACCAGAAGAGCAGCCTGCAGATGCTCCAGGATCAACCAGAAAGTGGATACAGAGGCAGGCAGCAGGCTTTCCATGGCTTCGCAGCTCCACGTCTGAGAGCCAGTGGTCAAGTGAGCCACAACTGACTGCTCAGAACCCTGTGGAGTGTCCTGTCTCCAAGGTGAATAACATTCTGTAACCAGGGTAGTTGGGTGGGGGAGGGGGGGCAGCAGCCAGGTTCTAAGAAACAGTTTTCCCTAACTGCTCTGAAACAGGAAGAGATCTCGTTTATGCAGGTCCTGGGGGGAGGTGGCAGGGTCTGATCAGAGCCTGCAGGTGGGCCACTCTAAGCCCCACCTGGACCTACAGCAAGCCCAGGGGGTCCAAGCAGGGCCAGGCTGTGTCTTTTTCCATATACAAGAGCACACTGGGGCAAGTGGGTGGAGCTCTGTCCCCAGGTAAAGTCTGTTCTCCTCATTTAAAGTTTCTTATGCAGAGAAGCCTGGTCCTGCCCCCTGGAGGTCCCAGGGATCTCTCTTTTCTGTGGCTCTCTCTCTCTTTTTGTCTGCAGTCACTGTGGACGGACAGGCAGGGCCACCAGATTGAAAGGTATTCATGAAAATTCCAATCCTAACAGCTCAGGAGGAATCAATTGCAACTGGCAAGGTCTTTGTTTTCTGTTTTTGTTTTTTAATTGGGGGCTAATTACTTTACAGTATTGTGGTGGTTTCTGCCATACATTGACATGAATCAGTAGGGTGTACATGTGTTCTCCATTCTGAGCCCCCTCCCACCTCCCTCCCCATCCCATCGCTCAGGGTCATTCCAGTGCCCCAGCCCTGAGCACCCTCTCTCAAGCATCATTTGCAACTGGCAGGGTCTTATGAGGTCAAAGATTTCCTTTGGCATCAGTTTTGTGCAATCCAAGTGTTTCAGGGAGGGGTAGATAGGGGGAAATGACTCAACTCCAGGAGTGAGACAGGGACTGGAAGTCTTCATTTTCTTCTTTCATCAGAGTGGCCCCCGGGAGTCTCCAGTCCACTGAGTCCTCTTCAGAAGTGGGCTTCTGGGGAGGGAGGAGTCCTCCTTCCGGCTGAACCGCCCCCTTTTCTTTCATTAAACCACATCTCACTCGCCTAACATCTCTCTAGAAGACCAGAGAGGGGACTCGGGTTCCCCTTGTGTATCCCTGGGACTCCGTCATGAGCCTCTTGTCCCCAGTCCCTCTGTCCAAGACGGACGCAACAGCACTCTCAGCAGAGGCCAGTCTGGGGGTCCTGGTGGGTGTCATAGGGTGTTCAGTTCTCAGGGGCTCCATGGATGGAGAGAGGCGAGGCTCTGATCAGGCTTGGTGATGGGGGGAGGAGAGGGCCAAGTGCTCACAGTGAGTGTTGTTTCATTTTTAAAATTTTAAATTTAAACTGTTTTTAAAGAGCAGATTTAAGATCAAAGAAAAATTGAGCAGAAAGTACATAGATTTTACATATATGCCTTTGTCTCCCTGCAAAATGTGCCCTACTACTAATATCTTATGTTGGTGTGGTACATTTGTGCAACTGGTGAACGAAACTGATTTATTATTATTGACTATAGTCCATTATTTACATCAGGGTTCACTCCCTGTCCCGTATAGTTCTACAGGTTTTGGCAAACGGGTAATGCCTTGTATCCACCAATAGAGCATCTTCTATAGTAGTGCCACAGCCCTAAAAATCCACTCTCCCCACTTATTCATTCTGCTCTCTCTCCTCTGGAACTGGTAGAAACCACTGATTACTTCCTTGCTCTCAAGTTTGCTTTCTGATATTTTTATAGCTACTCTTGGCTTTCTTTTAATTAATGTTAGCACGGTGTATCTTCCTTCATACTCTTTGTTGTTGTTTAGTTGCTAAGTCATGTCCGACTCTACAATCCCATGGTCTGTAGCCCACCAGGCTCCTCTATCTATGGGATTTCCCAGGCAAGAACACTGGAGTGGTTGGCCATTTCCTTTTCCCTTATTCAGGGGATCTTCCTGACCCAGGGATTGAACCCACATCACTTGCATTGGCAGGCCACCAGGAAAGCCTTTATTTTTCATCTAATGCCTTTCAAAAAAAAAAAGTATTTCTTTATTTGGCTGCGTCGGGTCTTCGTTTCGGCTTGCAGAATATTTGGTTGCAGCATGTGCACTGTTAGTTGTGACGCATGGGATCTAGCTCTCTGACCTGGGATTGAACCCACACTCCCTGCATTGGGCACGTAGAGTCTTAGCCACTGGACCATCAGAGGGAAGGCCCTCTGATTATGTCTTTAAAGTAGGTTTGATGTAGACCATGAATAATTGGGTATGGTTTTTTGATTCACACTTATGATGTCTGTCATTTAATTCGTGTATTTGGACCTTAGATTTTAAGCTGATTATTGTTATACTTAGACAAATATATTTGTTGCTATTTTCTGTTCATTGTCTTTTACTACATTTTTGGTCTTTCATTCTCTTTTGCCTTCTCTGAGGTTTTCACTGAGCATTTTATAGGATCCCATTTTGTCTCCTCTCTTAGCATATTAATTCTACTTTTTTAAAAAAGGTGTTTAGCAGTTGCCCTTGAGTTGCAATATACATTTATAGCTAATCTAGGTCCAACTTGAAATAACATTACACCACTTTATGTGTAGTACAAACATCTTCAGTTCAGTTCAGTTCAGTCGCTCAGTTGTGTCTGACTCTTTGTGACCCCATGAATCACAGCACGCCAGGCCTCCCTGTCCATCACCAACTCCCAGAGTTCACTCAAACTCATGTCCATCAAGTCGGTGATGCCATCCAGCCATCTCATCCTCTGTCGTCCCCTTCTCCTCCTGCCCCCAATCCCTCCCAGCATCACAGTCTTTTCCAATGAGTCAACTCTTCGCATGAGGTGGCCAAAGTACTGGAGTTTCAGCTTTAGCATCGTTCCTTCCAAAGAAATCCCAGGGCTGATCTCCTTCAGAATGGACTGGTTGGATCTCTTTGCAGTCCAAGGGACTCCCAAGAGTCTTCTCCAACACCACAGTTCAAAAGCATCAATTCTTTGGTGCTCAGCCTTCTTCACAGTCCAACTCTCACATCCATACCTGGCCACAGGAGAAACCATAGCCTTGACTAGACAGACCTTTGTTGGCAAAGTAATGTCTCTGCTTTTGAATATGCTATCTAGGTTGGTCATAACTTTTCTTCCAAGGACTAAACGTCTTTTAATTTCATAGCTGCAGTCACCATCTGCAGTGATTTTGGAGCCCCCCCAAAAATAAAGTCTGACACTGTTTCCACTGTTTCTCCATCTATTTCCCATGAAGTGATGGGACCGGATGCCATGATCTTCGTTTTCTGAATGTTGAGCTTTAAGCCAACTTTTTCGCTTTCTTCTTTCACTTTCATCAAGAGGCTTTTTAGTTCTTCTTCATTTTCTGCCATAAGGGTGATGTCATCTGCATATCTGAGGTTATTGTTATTTCTCCCAGCAATCTTGATTCCAGCTTGTCCTTCTTCCCGTCCAGATTTTCTCATGATGTACTCTGCATAGAAGTTAAATAAGCAGGGTGACAATATACAGCCTTGACGTACTCCTTTTCCTATTTGGAACTAGTCTGTTGTTCCATGTCCAGTTTTAACTGTTACTTCCTGACCTGCATACAGATTTCTCAAGAGGCAGGTCAGGTGGTCTGGTATTCCGATCTTTTTCAGAATTTTAGTAACAGAGTATTCCCAATTCCTCTTTTCCACCTCTTATAACACTACTGTCACTCATATCACTTACCCATAAGTTATAGTCATATGATACACTGTTGCTATTATCATTTTGAACAAACCCAGGTCTTCCGCATTTCAGGCAGATTCTTTACCAGCTGAGTCACAAAGGAAGCCCAAGAATACTGGAGTGGGTAACCTATCCCTTTTTCATTGGATCTTCCCAACCAAGGAATCAAATCGGGGTCTCCTGCATCACAGGCGGATTCTTTACCAACTGAACTATCAGGGAAGCCCATTAAATCAAACAAGAATAAAAAAAATAAAATATTTTATTTTACTTTCATTTATTCCTTCTTAATGCTCTTCCTCTCTTGTGTGGATCTGGGTTTCTAACCTATATCATTTCCCTTCCCTCTGAAGAAATTCTTACAACAATTCTTACCAGGCAGGTAAGTGTGCAGTAAGTGGCACCTGTCATTGAACGGCCAAGTGTGGGCAAGACGGCCTGACACACAGCCGACCAGACACCAAGCATATCTTACAGTCTTCAAAGCAAGCATCTGAGCATAACACGCATAGCCAGTGGCTTCTTTGTGTGACCCGGTTGTGCATTTATTAATAAAGCAGGTGTAAATCCCTTTGGCCAGAGGATGAATCAACTCTTAGAAACCACAATAGATTGCTCACATTTCGAGGCAGAACAAACTCAACTCTTTTTCAATGTTTTTTCTTGACACGAGGTACTGAACTCTGCCGTGACTTTATCTGAAGGCAGCCCAAACTTGGCTTTCTCATAAAAAGCAAAGCCAAAAACATTAAATCAAGAGTTTCTGTGACCACAAAGAGCAAAATATATTCTGTGGGTGGTAATAAGAGGATAAGAGACGGTCAGGGGGACCCAGTCCTGGGATATGATGGGGCAGACTCTGCTGGCTGAATCATTGGTACTCTTTCCAGTTACTTCTTTGCTGGGGAAAAAAAAAAATTGTTTTCCAGGGTGAGTGGCTGGAGCAGGGGCATGTAGGAACACTCCCCCTACAGGGTGAGTCACACCTGACTCAGCCTGTCTGGCAGTCACCTCCCCCTTAAAGCATCTGCCTCTAATGCGGGAGACCTGGGCTTGATCCCTGGGTCGGGAAGATCCCCTGGAGAAGGAAATGGCAACCCACTCCAGTATTCTTGCCTGGAGAATCCCATGGACGGAGGAGCCTGGTGGGCTACAGTCCACGGGGTCACAAAGAGTTGGACATGACTGAGCGACTTAAATTTCACTTTCACTTTCACTTTGACCAGTGATTGGTCTTAGAGTGAGCATGTGACTGACCCAGGGCCAGCCAATGAGACATAAGGAAGGATCTACTGAGGACTTTTGGAAAAGTTATTTCAGTTCAGTTCAGTCGCTTAGTTGTGTCCGACTCTTTGCAGCCCATGGACTGCAGCACGCCAGGCTTCCCTGTCCATCACCAACTCCTGGAGCTTGCTCAAACTCACGTTCATCGAGTTGGTGATGCCATCCAATCATCTAATCCTCTGCTGGGAAAGTTATTTACTTCCTGATCAAAAGTGAGGCAGGGAGAGCTCCTGTTCTACCTTGAGGCATTCACCTTCTCTCCTCTGTCCAGTCATTTGTGGGACTTCTCCAGTCCCACGTGCCAAGCTTCAAGAGAACAGCGGTGATGTCTTTGTCATAGCTTTACCCCTCCGGTTCCTGATTCAGTTGAGATGAATAAATCATGAGGTATCACAGACCTGTGCAACACATATCTGGGGCTTGAATAAAATCATTCTGCAGTTGCGGTCCTCGATTGGGGCTGATTTTGCCCCACCCACACCCCCAGGAGATGTTTGGCAATGTCTGGAGATGTTTTTGGGTGCCATGACTGGTGGAGGGGACGGATCCTGCTGGCATCTCATGAAGCGAGGCCAGGGATGCTGCCAAGTGCCCTGCAAGGCACAGGACCAACCTCACGACAAAGAGTGATCCAACCAGAACATCAGTAGTGCCCGGGCTGAGAGACTCTCCTCTGTAGACAAATCAGCTAGCGAGGTTTCCCCTTGATTGCCAAGATGAGATAAATATTTGAAAGCAAATTTTTTTCTAAAGGGTGGAATCTTTCTTTAATTGAAGCTCATAATATTGTGCTAGTGTCAAGTTTATAGCAAAGTAATATGTGTGTGTGTGTATATATATATATGGAATCTAAAAACTGATNGGTTTCCCCTTGATTGCCAAGATGAGATAAATATTTGAAAGCAAATTTTTTTCTAAAGGGTGGAATCTTTCTTTAATTGAAGCTCATAATATTGTGCTAGTGTCAAGTTTATAGCAAAGTAATATGTGTGTGTGTGTATATATATATATGGAATCTAAAAACTGATACGAATGAACTTGTTTATAAAACAAGGAGTCACAGATGTAGAAGACAAACTTGCTCTCTCTCTCTCTCTATATATATATATGTGTGTGTGTGTGTGTGTGTGTGTGTCTTCCCAGGTGGCTCAGTGGGTAAAGAATCTGCCTGCCGTGCAGGAGACACAGAAGATGCAGGTTTGATCCCTGGGTTGGAAAGATCCCCTGGGGGAGGGCATGACAACCCACTCCAGTATTCTTGCCTAGACAGAGGAGTCTGGGGCCCATGGGTCACAAAGAGTCAGACCCAACTGAAGCAACTGAGCATGCACACACATAGTCTATAGTATATAGGTTATATATATATATATAGTATAATGTGTATCTGTTAATCCTATACTTTTGCTTTTTCCCTTCCCCCCACCTCCCCCATAGGTAACCATAAATTTGTTTCTATGTCTGTGAGTCTGTTTTTGTTTTGTAAGTTCATTTGTACTATTTTTTGGATTCCACAAATAATTGATATCATACTATATTTGTCTTTGTCTGAGTTACTTCACTTAATATGATAAAAATCTCTACGTTCATCCATGATGCTGCAAATGGCAATAAATCATTCTTTCTTACGGCTGAGTCATATTCCTGAAGGGAGGGATCTTAAGGTACTAGACCCCAGACCATCATCACTGATTCATGTACAAGCCCGCATCAAGAGTTCTTTGTCAGTAGGGAGACCCTGTTGACTTCACAATTAGTCTATAGCTTCTCAACAGACTGGCAGCCTCAAACAGCCAGAGGGCTAAGGTTTTTCTTTTTTCTTTTTAATTTTTATTGGCGTATAACTGACTTACAGCATTGTGTTAGTTTCCTGTGTATAGGGAAGTGAGTCAGTGATACATATACATGTATCCCTTCTATTTTAGATTCTTTTTCCACGTAGGCCATTACAGGGTACTGAGTAGAGTTCCATGTGCTATACAATAGGTCCTTGTTAGTTATTTACTTTATATATAGTGGTGTATATATGTCAGTACCAACCTCCCAATTTATCTCTCCCTCTCTTCCCTTCTGGTAACTATCAGCTTGTTTTCTATACCTGTGACTCTATTTCTGTTTTATAAATAGGTTCATTTGTACCATTTCCTTAGATTCCACATATGAATAATATCATATAATATTGTCTTTCTCTGCTTCAGTTCAGTTCAGTTCAGTTCAGTTCAGTCGCTCAGTCGTGTCTGACTCTTTGCGACCCCATGAATGGCAGCACGCCAGGCCTCCCTGTCCATCACCAACTCCCGGAGTTCACTCAGACTCATGTGCATCGAGTCAGTGATGCCATCCAGCCATATCATCCTCTGTCATCCCCTTCTCCTCCTGCTCCCAATCCCTCCCATTTACTCAATATGACAATCTCTATACGTATGGAATATTACTCAGCCATAAAAAAAGAATGAAATAATGCCATTTCCAAGCTTGTTCTTTGATCAAGGGGCCAATGTGACTGGGATCTCCTCACCTTGAGGTCAAGTTCTGTAGCATCCAGGTGAGGTGAGTAGCGGCAGCCAAGTCCATGGGGTGGAATAGCCAGGGAGCTGGATGGTGGTAACTCAGATCCTTTTCTTCATTTCTCAGGGAGAAGATCTCCCAGCTGGAAAAGTAGAGCCTGGAAGAAGCCCCCTTCATGTGGCTTTTAAGGCAAAGAGGGTCCAGAGGAGCAAGTTGGAGTGACTATCCCAAGCTTGTGGGGCCTCCAGTCTGGTAGGACAGTGACTTGGTGGCTGGTTGCAGTAGATCAGAAGGTGGTGTGGCTGCTTCGTGCTGAGCAGGATGCAAGGCCCAGCCTCAGGCAGCAGAGAGAATCCTCGAGGGGCCTGAGGATGCAGATCTTGTGAGGTCTTCCCACCATCCTTGCCTCTTCCATCCACATCCCACTTTGCATGCTGGCTTGTTTTTGCTTGTTTGTTTCATTTCCAGGAAAACTGCCCTTTGCTGTCTCTTTCCCCTGATTTCACAGTGTAGGCTGATTGTCGAGCCGCCACACTGGCCCTTCCAGAAATTGCAACTCTGGCCTGTGCTATACAAACAGAATTTCTCCTGGAAGCCCCTTTCTATCTGTGGCTTCTCTCCCTTCCCACTGGCCAGCCTGCAGTGGTTTCACTCACAAGTGGGGTGCAGGGGGGGCTATGTCTGCCAAAGTATGTAGCCCATATGTCCTCCTCCAGGAGAAGAAGGGGCCTGGGAGGAAGAGGGTGCAGGAGTTCCCACCCTGCTCCACTCGGAGGTGGAAATGCAAAGGGAATTCATATTCTTTCTAGAGAAGACCTCCAGGAGGAATTCATGCCTGGGCCCTCTGTGGAGTTCATGCTTTGTTTAGAATTTCAGGGACCACTGCTGGGGTTAGATGAAAGTCCAGAACACTGGAGAATCCCCAAGGACCCTTCACCCTCCCTGTCTCCTCTCCCAGACTGGCCCCTGGCTCGCCTGCTGCAAAACCAGCTCCTGGGAGGCAGGTTCCTGATGAACTCATTCCTAGGGCGACATTCATGACATCATGCTGCCTTCTCAGGGATTTACAAAGCAGCACCTTTCATCTAAAAGGGAAATTCTAGACTCTGCAGTCAGAGTGGAGATTCTGTGTTTTGGGTTCTGGGAAACATTCCTTAACTTTTCCTCTCACTGAGCTCTCAGTTCATCCAACCAGCAGCTCCCTCTTCATACAATCCGAGTTTCCCCAACAGCAGATTGAGAATCACAGTGATCATATAAGGTCCAATAAGTGAAGGTCTTACTTTTACACTTTCGGAAGAGAAAGGAAAGCAAGGCTTTGGCTGCACTTGGTGCTGAGCTCTGGAAGGACCCTTTGGTAAGACATTTGTGGCTCTTATCCAGGGACTGTGGACCAAGGATACACACACACACACACACACACACACACACATGCACACACACACCCCCCACAAAGCTGGAACTACAGGCCATACAGCAGGGTGGGAAGAAACGAGTCGTCTGAGTTAATGATTTGGAAGAATTCTGTGGCATGTCTTAGCCTTCTCTCCACCCAAGGACAGCTCTGGATGGGCCAGGCAAGGGATGCTCAGGGGAAAGTTCTCTGTAGCTACAAGAGGTTTGCAGCTGCTTTGTCTAGGAGGTGCAGGGGCAGAGGGAAGGCCCATGGAGGTCTGGGTTCGCAAGCCCTTACCCAGGGCACGGTCCTCTGGAATGTGCCTTGACAGATGGACAGGCCTGATGTTTCTCGTTTGCCTCTGCCCTTCCCCACTCTTCTCTCCCCACTGCGAGGCTGGCCTGCATGTGCTATGTCATCAGCCTCCCCCCAGCTGGTGTCAGCCAGTGGGAGGCAGCCCTGGAGTTAAGCGGAAGGACGGAGCGTGGGCCTCGGATGTTTATTCTCCAGGCTCCCTTTCCACTGCGGGTCTCCGGTTTGCTCCATTGGTCATCGCTGTTTCTCAGCCGTGTCTGACTCTTTACGGTCCCATGGCCATAGCCCACAAGGCTCCTCTGTTCATGAGATTCTCCAGGCAAGAATACTGGAGTGGGCTGCCATTTCCTCCTCCAGGGGACCTTCCTGACTCAGGGATCGAACCCGCGTGTCTTGTGTCTCCTGCATTGGCAGGCGATTCTTTACTATTGTGCCACCTGTGGCTCTGCCCATCTAGCAAATGTCACTGCCCCGTCTAGAGTTCTTGCCGCTCCACTGTCTCTTCGCCTGGAGGTGACCACTCCCTGGCCCTCCCTACGGGCACAGAAGGCAACGGCTTCCCCCTGATGCTGCCTCCCAGGGTTCCTTTTCTAAATCAGCCCACACCTTGGAGGCTGTCCTTTCAGTAAACATCCCTCAGTGACCCAGCTTGAGAATGCTTGTTTCCTACCAGGATCCTGATGCCGCAGATAGAGAGGAAATGAGCCACTGGCATGCAGACTGAGTCGTGGAGTCTGGTGTGAACCATCTCTGATTGAAATGATGCAGTGTTTTCACCCTTCTAGCTTATCACCTGATGCTGACTTGGTCAGCAAAGCCCCCTGCCCATCGTAATTCTGTCTTCTCCTCCTAACTGGACTATCTATACTCATTTAAGAAACAGGCAGGGTGTATACTCTCTGTCGTGGGTGAAGATAGAATTCCAACTTCTCACATGTCAAGCAAGAACCTTTTGCTTTGTAGAGGCAAAAGGTTGTAGAATAAGGGGAAAGATTTTTACAGAGAGGAAAAATCAGTCCATAGAAAATTCTATTTCTCTCCTGGGGAGGATATCTTCCCCACAGGTCTGGGCCCTGAAATCCTTATGGTCTCAGTGGCCTTGGCCTGCAGCGGCTTCAGGCAGGATTTTGGTTCCAAGCCAGAGATTGAAGTTGGGCTGAAGAGATGAGAACGCTGAATCCTAGCCACTAGACCGGTAGCCAGGGACAAGGCTCAGGCCTGTCAGCTGCGCAGAAATGAATTTCTACATAGAGACCGGAAGGAGTAAGACAAGTGAAGTGGAGGAAAAAGGGTACGTGTGGCTAGACACACAGGCAGGCTCAGAGAGAGAGAGTTGCATGCATCCTCATGGCATTTTAAATCACTTATATGGGGCATTTCTTCTGGGTTTCCTTTTGCTAATCATCTTGTTCTGCCTGATTCTGAGTCTGTATTGGGCTATCTAAGGGTTCTTCCCTTTGTGCACATGCATCTTGTAGCCAAGATGGATCCTAGCGAAGTGGCCTGTGAGTAAGTTGACATCACCCATGATGGGGTGCTGCCCCTTCCCTTTTTGACCTTTGAGGAGCCTTTCTTATGTATGGTCAGGAAGATCTCCTTGACCTTGAGAATGAGAAATATGTGGTCTCTTACCCGGGCCAGGCTCTGCTGCTTCTCCTCTTCATCTTGGAGTATCTGTCTACGGGGACAAACTCTCATTGTTCAGCCTGTGTGCCAGTCGCTCAGTCTGCAAAAAAGAAAATTCATATGGTTGAACTTGACATTTCACTTGAATGGCTGAACTTGACATTTCACTCGAATGGTTTTGCTTCTCTTTAATTAATATCTGTGTTTGCTTGTCAGAGATAAAAGCACCTGAACTCAAATGAAGCCTTTTGAGTACTGATTTGGGACACAAAATGAGATATATTTTAAAATGAGCTGGTCCTGACTCAGAAAGGGCACGGAGACCCTGCCTTTCATGGGTGATGACTGAATGGAAGCTCCAAGGGGCTTACTCTTTTGTTTGGGCCAAATCATGAACTAATTCTTCACTAAATAACAGATAAAAGATGCTAATCTGAGTCTGCTTTTCTAATTCGCCCTGTGACACAGGAAAGGCTTAACTGGATTCATGTCTGCTGCTGCTGTTGCTGCTGCTAAGTCACTTCAGTCATGTCCGACTCTGTGCGACCCCACAGACAGGAGCCCGCCAGGCTCCTCTGTCCCTGGGATTCTCCAGGCAAGAGTACTGGGGTGGGGTGCCATTGCCTTCCCTGGATTCATGTGTGAAATCCTTGGAACTCCATGAAGGTAAGTGCTCTTCAGTCATTTCTACTTCTTCATTGGTAACTGGAGATCTGGCCCCAGTGGGCACCAGTGCAGGGCCAGCAGGGGGAAGGGAAGGGGATGATGGAGGAGGCGAGATGCAGTTAGTCACAAGGGAAGAATTAAGCTTCCATCCTGTCTCCTCCTGCTATTAGCTGGTCTTTGCTTGTGAAGCTGTGAAGGCTGGGAGCTCAGCAACCTCTGCACCAAGACCCAAGTTCAGAGGGCACAGTCCCCACCCTGAGGTTTGATAACTCATTAGGAGAACTTACAGAACATACTGAATTTTTATGCTCATGGTTACAGTTTATTACAGTGAAAGGATACAGATTAAAATCAGGCAAGGGAAGAGAAGCATAGGGTGGAGACCAAGAAAGATGCAAAGGCAGGGACTTCCCTGGTGGTACAGTGGATAAGAATCTGCCTGCCAATGTAAGGGACATGGGTTCAATTCTTGGTCCAGGAAGATTCCACATGACTCAGAGCAACAAAGCCCGTGAGCCACAACTACTGAAGCCCATGCATCTTCAGAGCCTGTGCCCTGCAACAAGAGAAGCCACTGCAAAGAGAAGCCCGCACACCACATTGAAGAATAACCCTTGCTTGCCGCAACTAGAGAAAGCCTGCGTCCAGCAACAAAGACCCAGCGTAGCCAAAAATAAGTAAAATTTTAAAGAAAGGGGAAGAGCCAGATGCAAAGTTCCAGCTGTTATCTCCCAGCAGAGTCAGGCCAGCACCACTCTCCCAGCACATATGTGTGACAATCCACAGTACTGCCAACCAAGAAAGCTCACCAAGCCTCGGAATCCATAGCCTTTACGGGGGCTCCATCATTTAAACCTGGTCAGCACCGCCCCCAGGATTGACTTGTCTCCAGCTCCTCCAGAGGCTAACTGGTAACCGTGCCATGGAAAGCCCCCACCCTAAATCACATTGTTGGTGTGACTCAAAACCTCCAGGCAAACCAAAGAAGCTCCCATCAAGCATGACATCCCAAGGGCTTAGAAGTCTCCCCCAAGAAGCCGAGGAAAAAGGCCAGACTCTCTCTGGGCGAGGCTGAATTCTTTACACACATCCTGCCTCATTCCAGCCGTTTCTCTTCCCTGGGCCCCGTCAGTCTGTGTGTATGTGTGTTAGTCCGGCAGTCATGTCCAACTCTTTCCAACCCCATGGACTGTAGCCTGCCAGGCTCCTCTGTCCATGGAATTCTCCAGGCTAGAATACTGGAGTGAGTTGCCATTTCCTACTCCAGGGTACCTTCCTGACCCCAGGATCGAACCTGGGTCTCTCACATTGCAGGCAGTTTCCTTACCGTTTGAGCCACCAGGGAAGCCCATCAATCTGGACAGACTCAATTCCTCAGCTCATTTGTCTTTTCTCGATCAGATGCCACTTCCAAACCCTAATTTAGATAAGCCCTGAGTCCTTGGAGTCCACCAGTGATGTGGGTGGGGGTTAGCAAAAATAGGGTTAGTGTACCTCTCTGAAATCTTCCACGTAGGTGATGTCTAGATGCCTTAAGTACAAGACAAACCTGATTCACTGTTTCTTTTCAGATAATCATGAGATTTTGTCATCTAAAATGCAGGTCATGAGCAGACATAACATGAATCTGTCATATTATTTGAGGATGTTCAAAGTGAGAGTGAGACCATAAAGAAAGCTGAACACTGAAGAATGGATGCTTTGAACTGTGGTGCTGGAGAAGACTCTTGAGAGTCCCTTGGACTGCAGGAAGATCCAACCAGTCCATCCTAAATGAAGGCAACTCTAAATATTCATTGAACACCCAGACCTGATACTGAAGCTGAAGCTCCAACACTCTGGCCACCTGATGCAAAGAGCCGACTCATTTGAAAAGATTCTGATGCTGGGAATGATTGAGGGCAGGAGGAGAAGGGGATGACAGAGGATGAGATGGTTAGAGAGCATCACTGACTCAGTGGACATGAATTGAAGCATATTCCAGGAGATGGTGGAGGAGAGAGGTGTGCTGCAGTCCAAGGGGTCACCAAAAGAGTCGGACACGACTCAGCAACTAAACAACTTCTCCTTAATATTCTCCAAAATTCTAAGATGGTTCCAAGAGAGAGTTAAGAAAAGAGACGTGGACCAGACGCTCTGGGAAAAATAAAAATGAAAAAAAAAAAAAGATGTTCAACCTCACTAGGAACTGCAGAAACAGAAATTAAAAACAACAATACAGTTTCCTAGAAGGGTTTTGAACAACTCAGGGAGGTGGTCTCCACTCATTTCAAGTGAAGAAAACTTTTCACTTATAACTCCCAGGGTTTACCTCAAAATGGACATGATTCTGATTTGGGTTTGTTTTTTTTTAATGATAGCAAAATAATACCATTATACCAACAAAAGTGGCAGGTATTGGGGGATTTAATAAAAGCGTGGTGCCCAGGGTTTATTGAAATCATAACTCATGGCAGTCTTAAGAGATGACAGTCACTTTTTCTTTGCCATTGGTCACATGGAGATTTCATTTGGAGAAATCAGAGCCAACAACCAGCACTGAGTTTTGCAAGAGGAAATTATTCCATCTCCATATCACCCAGACCCTTACCTCTCTTCCTTCCTTGGGTTCCCCTCCCCTCTTCCCACACCCAGACCTGCCTGTTCACATAACCACTGAAGTTGGGCAATAGAACTTAAAAGCTGTTGAAACCTGGGTATACCTATTTATTAGCAGACCTTCCACCTTCCCTGCCCAGAGAAAACTCAGATTTGGAGGTTCAGTGAAGAACTTCATGGCTGGATTGCCCTCTGAAATGAAGCTGAAACCACCTAGCATCACCTATGAACACACATAGGCAAGATGGAATGTCCTAGGCATCTTCACCTTTTACCTGTTGAAGGACATGTTTTTATTCCATACACCCAAGGCCAGTTCCTATCTCCTTCCCTTCTCAGTGTCCTCCTAGTCCCCCAGGAAAGAGGAAAGTTCAGAACTGAACTTGAAACTTCCAGCATTGCAGAAACACCATAAGGCATTTCGTTCCCTTGTGAATTGATCTATCCAGAGCTTACCTCCCAAAGTCACAGCTCTGCAAAACGTCAAAGATGCAGGGTGAGCGAGGGCCACCATCTGCCGGAAATCCAGGAGATCCCTTGGAAGGTTCTGCAATCATTCTGAATGAGATGAAAAGGTGGAAATGCTTGCATTTGGATCCTTAAGACTTCAGGACCCATTTCCCAGAATTAATGCAAGATTTGATAACATTTCCCTGGCCAACACCGTTGCTGTTCTGTCGCTAAGTAGTGTCCAACTCTTTGTGATCCCACAGCCTGCAGAGCTCCAAACTTCCCTGTCCTTCACTATCTCCCAGAGTTCATGCAAATCTATGTCCACTGAGTCAGTGATGTGATCCAACCGTCTCATCATCTGCCACCCCTTTCTCCGTTTGCCTTCAATCTTTCCCAGCATCGGGGTCTTTTCCAATGTGTTATCTCTTCGCATCAGGTGGCCAAAGTATTGGAGCTTCAGCATTAGTCCTTCCAATAAGTATTCAGGGTTGATTTCCTTTAGGATTGACTGGTTTGATCTCCTTAATGTCCAAAGGGACTTTCAAGAGTCTTCTCCAGCACCACAGTTCGAAAGCATCAATTCTTTGGTGCTCAGCCTTCGTTATGGTCCAGCTCTCACATCCATACATGACTACTGGAAAAAACCACAGCTTTGACTATATGGCCAACACCGTCTTGACTATCAAAGAAGTTCACCAAAACATTTTAATCAAACAGCAAGTTGATATGAAACAGAAATCCTGGCAAAACCTCCTATGTGGAGCTTCTTTTATAAATGGGTCTAACTCATTACCATGGTATGTTTTGCCCCAAACCTCTGAAACTAACAAGCTGGGTCTGTGGCTGGCAGGGAGGACCACTGACACAGGCTTTGCCGTGAATTCCTGTCCGTGTCCTCCTGGGAGCTATTTGACCCCACGTGGATGGGGACAGGCTGGGCGCCACTGCCGCATGCCTATTCCAGCACAGATGAGGATGTCTGAGACGCTGCCTTTCATCCGCAGTTTCCCTGCCCTTTGCCAACGTGAGGTCCTCTGGGAACCTCCACACCCATCACGCTGAATGGAGCAATGCCTGGGATCCTCCTGACATTCACGCTCCTGGCTCAGAGTTGCTAAGGCTGCTGTCAGCTGCCAAAGAGAGAGGTCAGGCTGGGGGAAATACACAGGAGGACCCTGGAAAACCCCACCCCCTCAGCCACAGTCCCAGGTGCATTTGAGGCTGCCAAGACAAGGGTCCCTCATCATCCGTGCAAGCACAGAGGCAGGAGGAGGCTGCCTTCCAGGCTTGTGTCTCTTGCAAATGTTTTTGATGACTAGTCTTTGTGGAGGATGTTACAGACTCCTCAAATCTATGCTGAAGCCCTAACCCCCATGTGACTGTGTTTGGAGATGGGCCCCCTAGAAGGTAATTAAGGTTAAATGAGGTCATAAGGGGGCTTCCCAGGTGGCTTAGGGGTAAAGAATCCGCCTTCCAAGCAGCAGATGTGTGCTCTATCCCTGGGTCAGGAAGATCCCTGGAGAAGGAAATGGCAACTCACTCCAGTATTCTTGCCTGGAGAATTCCATGGACAGAGGAGGCTGGTAGGCTAACAAACAAGTCTATGGGGTCGAAAAGAGTCAGATATAACTTAGTGATTAAACAACAAGAGCAAAGTGAGCTTTGGTTATGGACACTTTGATTTCAGACTTCTGGCTTCCAGAAGTGTAGAAGAGTAAATTTTGCTCTTCTGAGCCACTCTGTTTGTGGTCTTTTGTTATGGAAGCTACAGGAAGCTAAGCCAGGAGGAATATGTAATTACAGGGCAGTTAGGGCTGTTTCATCCAGTGGGAACAGCGAGGGCAGCTGCTGATGTCCTGAGGTCTAAGTGCCCTGGATTTAATGTATGGGCCAAACACAGTTGCTATGAGTAGCTCTTCCTCTGCAATCAGCCATTGCTAGCTTGACCCTCACACAGACCAAAGCAAAGCTCCAGCTTCTGTCTTCCCTTTTGAGCCTCAAGACCACATGTTGGAGGCTTCCTATGGACCTTCAGTTCAGTTCAGTTCAGTCGCTCAGTCGTGTCCGACTCTTTGCGACCCCATGAATGGCAGCATGCCAGGCCTCCCTGTCCATCACCAACTCGTGGAGTTCACTCAGACTCACGTCCATCGAGTCAGTGATGCCATCCAGCCATCTCATCCTCTGTTGTCCCCTTCTCCTCCTGCCCCCAATCCCTCCCAGCATCAGAGTCTTTTCCAATGAGTCAACTCTTTGCATGAGGTGGCCAAAGTACTGGAGTTTCAGCTTTAGCACCATTCCTTCCAAAGAAATCCCAGAGTTGATCTCCTTCAGAATGGACTGGTACCTGCTATCGCGATATTTCCAAGTCTGGTGGCTTACTGCACCAATAAGCTGAAAAAGAGCCATCACACACCAAGTCACATTTTCCCACTCAATGACCTCACTCCCGGTCATCAGGCTCAAGGAGTCACTCAGGACACAGGAGACCCAGTGACCTGCTGGCCTCAGAGGCTGGCCAGTCCACTCATGGCAGGGAAACCACAGCCCCTCAAAGGAGCACGAAACTGCCAAAGAAAATGGTATTTATGGAGAGGTTTTAGTGACAGGGCCAAATGCTTTTGTTATGTATCTGTATTTTGTTAAGTAAACAAAGCTGGTGGCCACACAAGATTGCATATGCAATTAAAAAGAAAAAGAAAAAACTCATATATCTTGTTAATTGTGCTATGGTTGTAGAAGATGTTATCAGTGGGTACACCATTAGGATGGCTATTATGAAAAAGACAGATTATAGCGAGTGTTGGCGAGGACGTGGAGAAATTAGAACCTTGTGTTTTGCTGCTGGGAGTATAAAATGGTGCAGCCACTGTGGCAAACAGCATGGCGGTGTGTCAAAGAACTAAACATAGAATGACCATGTGATCCAGCAATTCCACTTCTGGGTATATACCCAAAGAAGTGATAGCTGGATCTTGAAGAGATATTTATATACCCACGTTTGTAACAGCATCATTCACAATAGCCAAGAGGTAAAGCAACTCAAGTGTCCATCAACAAATGAATAAAGAAAATGTAGTATAGTCATACGATGGACTGTTATTCAACCTGAAAAAGGAAGGAAATTCTGACACGTGCTGTGACACAGATGAACCTCGAAGCCACTGTGATGTGACATAAGCCAGTCTCAGAAGGGTGAATACTGTATGCTTCCACTTATGTGAGATCCTTAGTAGAGTTGATTCAGAGACGGAAAGTAGAATGGCTATGAGCAAGGGCTTGGAGGAAGGAAGACGGGCGTTCTGATTTAATGAGTCTGGTGTTTTGGTTTTGCAAGACGAAAGAATTTCCAAAGATGGACAGCAGGGATGGTTGCACAACAATGTGAATGTACGTAACAACACTGAGTGGGACACTTAAGATGATGCAAAATTTATGTTGTATTTATTTTACATGACTTTTTAAAAATAAGGGAATTCTCTTGGTTAGGTAGCCCAGTGGTTAGGACTTGGCGTTTTCACTGCCTTGGCCAGGATTCAATCCCTGGTTGGGGAACTAAGATCCTGCAAGCTTTGCAGTGTGGCCCAAAAGTAAAAATAAATAAAAACGATATCATCATGGGAAAACTGAGGGAAGGTACATGAGAACTCTCCATACTAGCTTTGCAACTTGCATGAGCCTAAAATTATTTCCAGATAAAAAGCTCAAAAATAATAGTAAAATGAGCAAATCCTGTGAAGGGTAAAAATGTGTTTATAAGTGCATAGGAAAGAATTACAAATGTTTTTAGGCATGGGATCTGGGGAAAACATTTTTTCCTTTTCTTTTCTAACCTTCTAGACTGTATTATTATAATTAGGGGGGAAAATTCTCAGTTTTAAAAAGCCTTCTGCTACTTTTCCGGTCAAATATAGAAATGTGAGTCTCTTTTGATATTTAAGGGCCAAAGCAGAGCCTCATTGTTAGATCTCTAGCAACTCACTTTTTAATAAACAAATATCTATAGATTTATGTCTATAAACACAAATAAATTCATATTGAAGGAATTATTAACATAATCACCATCCTTTTAATCAGTGGTGAGATGAAAACCAGAGCAATGGCTGAAAAGAAAACAAAGGCATCAGTCCCAGCCCAAGCTAAGGACAGGATGGTCTGTTCTGAACTGTTCTATCAAGGTCATGAGTGGACTGGTGGCCTTGTCATTGATGATCAGGAAGCTTTTCTATGAAGTTCAATCACAACATGGGAGCTCTGGTATCTTTCATCAGACTCCTCTGTCCCTTTCTACCCATTGCAACCCACTCCACAAAATGCAGAGAACATTCTTCTCCAGAAGAAATGTCATTTTGAGCAAAATTCTCATTTCCAGTTGACTGGCTATTGTAGGTTAAATTTGACCCCTCTCCCCCTAAAAGATAAAAGCCACCCCCCAGGACTTCAGAATGTGACTTTATTTGGAGATTATGATAGAGTTCCCAGAGAGATAATTAAGTTAAGATGGGGTTGTTAGAATGGGCCTTAGTCCAAAACGATTGGTATTCTTAAAAGAGGGAATTTGGGTACAAGGACAGACATGCACAGAGGGGAGGCGATGTGAAGATGGAGGTGACAGCCGACTGCAAGCCAAGGAGCGCCTAGGCCACCAGAAGCTGGGAGAGAGGCCTGGAGCCGGTTCTCCGCCAGAGCCTCCAGAAGAAACGAGACCTGCCGCCACCATGAACTCAGACTTGTGGCCTCCAGAACTGTAAGACAGTATATGCCTGTTGTTTAAGCCTCCCAGCCCGGGGTATACACGAGAGCCCATGAAAATTCACACACTGGCCTTCGTTGCATTTTCCAAGCCAGCTGCTTTCCTGATAAGCCCACATCAGGCTACCAAAGGGTAAGCTCTGCTTTTGGATCAGTCATTGTGAAACCCTCCTTTCCAGACCCAAATCTAAAACAGCTGTTTACAAGCTTGTCATCTGTGTCCCTCCAGCCCTTTTGCCTGATTGTTTTCCACTCTGGTGAATTGCTCGTGAAAAAACTGACTTATAACACTAATACCTACCCGGAAGGCCCCTCCCCAAATTCTACCTTGCTGCAGCCCAGAACAAGGACCACAGGGCCCGATGACCTGCAGGATCTGAGATGCTGGCCACACTGGGAGGCTCAAGGCAGGACATGCGACCTTGTGGTAACCTTGCTAACCCATAGTCACACAGCTGTGCATCTCCTAGGTCAGTGGGGTCACAGGCACGGCCCTGGATCAGGGCTCCAGGTTACCGCTGTGGGAGAGCTGGATGGTGGCTTCAAACCCACAGCTGTGGCTTGGCCCAGAATCAGGGGAACTCACAGCCCATACACCACAATGGGGAAGGTGGTTGGTGGGTCCAAATCAGATCACAAGCTCCAACTCTGTGTGGTTTGGCAACATGCAAAACTGGCAATATGAGTACCTCCAAACCTCATACCTCCCCTGTGTAGGGAGGAAGGACCTTTGGGGAGCTTAAGGGCTGCCTGGACACCCCCAACCTCTAGCTCTTTGAAAGTGGTGCCTGTTGCTTCTCTGGGCTTGGGGGGATGAGTACAGGAGAGGGAAGCAACTTGCTGTGCACTTTCTTCTCTGAACTACTAAATTCTTGGGCAATCTCAATATACGTCATAGTCCACCCAAAGGTCCGATCTTAAAATCAGGGTGAGATCTCCATTCATTACATTATTCAACAAATGTTTGCCGAGCGCCTATTATGCTCCAGGCACAGTTGGTATGGGCAATACAAGGTGAGAAATATAAGATTCTGAAGCTCGAAGAACAGCTGGGGTGAGAAGGGCAAGATGCATGCAGAAGTAGACACCTACAAACTAACGTAAGTTAAGTGATGAGTATATGCACCAACAGTTACAGGAGAATCAAAGCGGGGCATTATGGTTGAATACGGATGTGAGAGTTGGACTGTGAAGAAAGCTGAGCACCAAAGAACTGATGCTTTTGAACTGTGGTGTTGGAGAAGACTCTTGAGAGTCCCTTGGACTGCAAGGAGATCCAACCAGTCCATTCTAAAGGAGATCAGCCCTGGGTGTTCTTTGGAAGGAATGATGCTAAAGCTGAAACTCCAGTACTTTGGCCACCTCATGAGAAGAGTTGACTCATTGGAAAAGACCCTGCTGCTGGGAGGGATTGGGGGCAGGAGGAGAAGGGGACGACAGAGGATGAGATGGCTGGATGGCATCACCGACTCGATGGACATGAGTTTTAGTGAACTCTGGGAGTTGGTGATGGACAGGGAGGCCTGGCGTGCTGCAATTCACGGGGTCGCAAAGAGTCGGACACGACTGAGCGACTGAACTGAACTGAATGCCCCTCCCAAAGATATCCACATCCTAACTCCCAGAACCTATAAATGTTACACTGTAGGGCAAAGAACTTTACAGATGTGTTTAAATTAAGGATGTAAGGATGTTATCAAGGGGAGAGTGTCCTGGATTATCTAGATGGGCCCAGTCTAATCACAAAGGTTCTTCCAAATGGAATGGAAGCTTAGAGTGAGAAAAAGGGGGTGTGGTGAAGGAAGCAGAGATGGGAGTCATGTACTTTGAAGTGGCCGCAAGCCAAGGAATCCAGGCAACCACTAAAAGCTGAAAAGGCAGGCAAACAGCGCCTCCAGAATTTCATTCAGTCCTGACAACACCTTGATTTTAGGGGTCGCTCCTGGCCACAGGACACATGGTCCTTCTAAGGAGAGTGTATGAGTCAGGCTTATTCACAGAAGAGCATCAGTAGAATGTTTATACCTACATGTGCTAAGTTGCTTTAGTCATGTCCGTCTATTTGTGACCCTATGGACTGTAGCCCACCAAGCTCCTCTGTCCATGGGATTCTCCAGGCAAGAATACTGGAGTGGGTTGCCATTTCCTACTCCAGGGAATCTTCCCAACCCAGAGATCAAACCCATGTCTCCTATGTCTTCTACACTGGCAGGCAGGTTCTTTACATCTAGAGCCACCTGGGAAGCCTGCATATACCTATGGGGTTGCAGAGAGTCAGACACGACTAAGCAACTAACACACACACACACACACATACCTATAGAGAGAGAGAAATTGAGGGAGAGAGATTTATCATAAGGAATTGGGTACTGAGAAATTCCACAGTTTGCCCTCTGCAAGCTGGAAACCCAGGAAAGCTACTGATATAATTTAGTCTAAGTCCAAAGACAAGAGAACCAGGGACCATCTGGTATATAAACCCCAATTCAAAGGCCATAGAAGATGAGATGGGATGTCCTTGCTCTGGCGCTGAGGCAGGGATGAAAGGGGAGACTCTCTCCTTCCTCGACCTGTTGTTTTATTTGGGATTGGATAATGTCCACCCATTTTGGGGAGGACCATATGCTTCACTGAATCCACTCCCATTTCAATGGAAACCTCATCTGGAACCACCCTCACAGACATACTCCAAATAAAATTGAATCTGGGCACCCCATGGCCAGACAGGTTGACAGGTAAAATTAATCATCATAGACAAGACAGACATTTTAAACTCTTTGCACCGTCTTCCCTGGTGGCAGAGGTTAAAGCGTCTGCCTCCAATGCAGGAGACCCGGATTCGATCCCTGGGTCGGGAAGATTCCCTGGAGAAGGAAATGGCAACCCTGTAGTAGGGTTACAGTCCACGAGGTCGCAAAGAGTCGGACACGACTGAGCGACTTCACCTTACCTTACCTTACCTTACTGTGAATATAAGGGCTTCCCTGAATATCTATCCATCCACTGTAGTGGATTTCTGTGTATCCAAAAGAGTGGCTCATGAGACTTGTGGAAGTCAGAAACTAATTTTTAAAGGGACTTGCCGTAACCTGCTTCTGCCTGGCACCAGCAGGATTTCCCACACCACGCAGGCAGGTCTGTGCCAGGGGGCTACAGAGGACGTGCATGTCTCTTCAAGCCTGAGTAAAAGTGAGGGCAGTTTTTAAAAGCAAAGAGTCTCCAACTTCCTATAAAATAGAACAATGGGCAAGTTAGACATCTGACATTTAAAAAAAAAAAAGCGTTTGGAGAAAAAGTCAAGAACAGATGGCAAAGAAGAGAATTCTTGATTGTCATGAAAGGCTTAAGAAAGGAAGGAGGTTGTTCAGCGATGGAGAATGGGGAGTTGCCTTGTCACTCAAAAGAGCAATGGAAATGTTGAAAGATCTGCACGCTGGACAATTAATTGTGAGCATGATGGCTGAAGTGTTACAGTCAGATGGAAGTGGACTTGAATGCCAGGGAAATTTCTGTGAAAACTTGCCAAGAATTTTGATTGATGAACTTAAAGCTAAAAAGCCTTGGCATTTGCTCAGATTGTTCAAGGGGGGTTTGAAGAAATGAAAGAACACACATGTTTTTGAGAAAAATAGTAACTGATCACGGAACATGGTGTTTCTATTATGATCCAGAAGCTAAGTGTCAATATTCATGGTGGAAAACTTCAACATCCCTAAGACTTAGGAAAAATGCCCCGTTTCCAAAGCAAAAGGGAAGTGTTCATTTCTTTCTTTCACGTTGGTGTCATCGTTCATGCTCAATGCAGCCCACAAAAGCTGAGAGTTGATCATGTTTTTTCATGCACAAACACAAAAGTCATTGGGAAATGTCAAATACTTCTTTAATAAGACTGACTGTGATTTGCTTCTCAACTATGCCATTGCTTTGGTTCAGCCCTTACTTTGTTCTCATAGTTTCGGATGAAAGAGGTTATTTAACTCCTTGATTACCAATCTCTGTCACCAGATAAAATACCAAATGGTGTTTGGTTATTAAAATACCTTTCCAGCGTTTATTATTTTATTTTTTGGCTGTGCTGGGTCTTCGTTGCCGCACATGGGCTTTCTCTTGTTGTGGAGCATGGGCTCTAAGGGCTTCAGTAGTTGCTTCGTGGCATGTGGAATCTTCCCGGACCAGGGATTGAACCCCTGTCTCCTGCACTGGCAGGCAGATTCTTAATCACTGGACCACCAGGAAAGTCCTAAAATATTTTTTAAACCTGCTCACAAAGGAATTGGACTTGGCACTGTTGGTGACATTCAAAAGAACGTAATGAATCACGGTTCCTTGGAAGCATGACCGATTCTAGGACTGAAGCAGGAAAAGCCTGAGATGAGTCTGGAGCATCATAGAATGACAGAAAGTAAGGGAGTGCTCAAAAAACAAAGGGGAGGAAGTGTGCCAATGGAACACAGAGCCAACCTGGAAAAGTTCTCAATGGCCAAATCTGGAACAATTTGGGCAACAAACTAAATCATGTGTATTGAATTATAACCTAAAGGAGATATATCTCTTTTCCCCTATTTGTTTGTTTATTCAACCACTTATTGATATCAGCATGGACTCATGGCTTATAAGTTTATACTTTAGGTTATAATTCAATAGAGGGAGCTTGGTTCCCCCTCTTCTCAGGCACTAGCTTCCAAAAACTAGAGTAGCTGCTGCTGCTGCTGCTGCTAAGTTGCTTCAGTCGTGTCCGACTCTGTGCGACCCCATAGACAGCAGCCCACCAGGCTCCCCCATCCCTGGGATTCTCCAGGCAAGAACACTGGAGTGGGTTGCCATTTCCTTCGCCAATGCGTGAAAGTGAAAAGTGAAAGTGAAGTCACTCAGTCGTGTCCAACTCTTCGCGACCCCATGGACTGCAGCCCACCAGGCTCCTCCATCCATGGGATTCTCCAGGCAAGAGTACTGGAGTGGGGTGCCATTGCCTTCTCCGAGAGTAGAGAAAGGGGAAAACAGTAACTCGACACCAAAGAAACCTGGCAACTCTACCTTAAGCAAATGATCGAGGTTCTCATCACGCTGCCGTGTGGCTCCCAGGCACACCCTGATACAATGTGATGAGAAGGGCACTTCTCTGTGGAGTTCCTTACAAAGACTCATAGTCCAGTCTAATCATGAGAAAGCCAATAGAAAAATCCATTAGGAGACATTCTACAGGACACCTGGCCAGTACTCCTTGAGACCCTCAAACAAAAGATTGAGGAACTGCCACTGATCAGAGGAGACTGGGAAGATGTGATAATGAAATGCAATGTGCTATCCTAGACTAGATCCTGGGACAGAAAATGTCCAGTTAATGGGAAAACTGATGAGTTTTCCATAACATGTGGAGATGAGTTAATGGTAATACACCTGTGTCAGTTTCTTAAGGTGACAAAAATACGCTGATAATGTAAGATGTATAACAATGGGAGAAATGGAGTGAAGGAGAATTGTCTGTAGTATCTTTCTGATTTTTCTGTAAATCTAAAATTCTTCCAAAATAAAAGGTCCATTAAGGACTTCCGTGGTGGTCCCGTGGTTGGAATCTACCTGCCAAGGCAGGGGACCTGGGTTCAGTCCCTGGACTGGGAAGATTCCACATGCCCCAGACCACTAAGTCTGTGCACCGCAACCACTGAAGGGCTCTGGAGCCCATGCTCCACAGCAAGAAAAGCCGCCGCAGCGAGACGCCTGAGCAGCTAGAGCGCAGCCCCCACTCGCCGCAACTAGGGAAGAGCCTGCGCACGGCCGCGAAGACCTGGCGCAGCCAAAGTAACACGAAATAAAATCCTTCTTTAAAAGTCAATTAAAAAATGAGTATTATGGATTCTAAGAGAGACACGAAATGGAACCCCCCCCAAAGCATTTTGAAAAATGGCAGCTATGCTAGAACACGAGTCTAGTTTCCCAAGGGGCTGAAATCAGTAGGTTTTATTTCAGCGAGGAGTCTCTTCCTAAAGAGTAGGGTAGCTTTCCACAGTTCTTCACTGCAGATTGAGAATGAGGACCCAGGCCCTTGATCCTGGTGTTTTGCACAACAGCATAGCACAGCTGTCACAGGAGAGCTGACACGCCTCTAGCACTTGCTTTGTATCAGACTTTTCTAAGGGTCTTTGCTTCCCTGGTAGCTCAGACGGTAAAGTGTCTGTCTACAATGCGGGAGACCTGGGTTCGATCCCTAGGTCGGGAAGATCCCCTGGAGAAGGAAATGGCAATCCACTCCAGTACTATTGCCTGGAAAATCCCATGGAAAGAGGAGCCTGGTAGGCTACAGTCCATGGGGTCACAAAGAGTCGGACATGACTGAGTGACTTCACTTTCACTTTCATATATTAACTATTTCACCCTCATTTACTTCTTACCTCAATTTCTGTTTATAGAGATGATTCTGGATTTTCTGCATCTTCCTCTACACCCTGCTAAACAGCATGAATGGAGAGTGGGTTTCGTACCTCCATGTGGAGCTTGTACTAGCCTTCACTAGCCCTCCATCTTTGGGAGGGGGAGCTAACAGGATTTGTGAATGGACGAGACATGGGATGTGAGGGGCAGAGTGTGGTCCAGGAAGCGAATTGGACAAGGAGACATCGGTGATGCCCTTCACTACAAGCAGGAGCCCAGGAGAAGCTGGTCTGAAGAATGAGATCACTTGTTCTGGGAGACACTGAGTGGAATACGATCTTTTCCTGGGGCTTGATAAATGTGCTTGAAGTTCAGAGCATATTCTTATTGAAGACAGAGTTTTAGGATGAACAGTATGTTGATCCATGGATTTTGTGGAGAATCAAGATTTCATAAACCCCTGCAAATCAGTCCTGAATAGTCATTGGAAAGACTGATGCTGAAGCTGAAACTCCCAATACTTTGACCACTTGATGCGAAGAACTGACTCATTGGAAAAGACCCTGATGCTGGGAAAGATTGGAGGCAGGAGGAGAAGGGGACGACAGAGGATGAGATGGTTGGATGGCATCACTGACTCAATGGACATGAGTTTGGGTGAACTCCGGGAGTTGGTGATGGACAGGGAGGCCTGGCGTGCTGCAGTTCATGGGGTCACAAAGAGTCAGACACGATTGAGCGACTGAACTGAACTGGACACAGTATTCTCACAATTCAGCATCCACCCCAGATTGTCTCTCTCTCTCTATGTCTATGTCAGGGACTTCCCTGGTGGTCCAGCAGTTAAGAACCCACCCACCAATGCAGGAGACAGGTTTGATCCCTGGTCTGGGAAGATCCCACTTCCTGCAGGGCAACCAAGCCTGCGTGCCACAGCTACTGAAGCCTGTGCACCCCACAGCCCCTGCTCTGCAACAAGAGAAGCCACCACAATGAGAAGGCCCCGCACTGCAACTAGAGAGTAGCCCCCACTTGCTGCAACTAGAGAAAGCCCTCACAGCAGCAAAGACCCAGAGAGCACAGTTTTTTTAAAAAAAAGTTTATGTCAGAAGGTAAAAAAAGCATCAACCTGGCCCCAGGGTCTGCCTTCCTTGGGGTGAACTTGCCACTCACTCCAGATGCGGTTTCCTCTCTTCCCCTCCCCCGCCCCCAAGCGTCCCAAAGTTTTCAATCAAAACATCACTTCCTAATATCCTCAGTTCTGAACATCTTGAGGCTTCACAGAGTTGACTCCTCTCTGGTGCCCAAGACCCCGTGCTGGGTCCAGACTTGCCAGGTTATTAGCCCTGGTGACAGCAGAAGAGAGCCCTTAATGAGTCTAGCACATCATATATTGTCTCCCTTGAAATTCACATCCACCTGGACCCCTAGAAATGTGACCTGATTTGGAAATAGGCGTCTCACAAATATGGTTAAGGGTGAAGTCCTGCTGAGTTAGACAGCAATCCAACGGCGGCTGTCTTTCTAAGAAGTCTGTGTAAAGACACACAGGGAAGAATGGCAAGTGAAGATGGAGGCTGACTTTGGAGTCATGAGTCTACAGTCCAAGGATGCCAAGGATTGCCAAGAATCGCAGGAAGCTGAAAGAGGCAAGGAAGTTCCTCCCCAAGACCCTTCACGGCCTGGCCGACACCTTGATTTCAAACTCTCTTCTTGAGCACTGTGATAGAACACATTTCTGTTGTTTTTAAGCCACCAAGCTTGTGGTCATTTTTTACGGCAGTCCCGGGAAACTAGCACAGCCAGGTAAGTGGGATGAGAAGACCTATGCGATGCAGGATAGACAAATGGAAAAATGGGACTCTGATTTTCAACCTCTGCAGTAACCAGCCTGTGAAACCAAACCATTCCCTCCGCAACAGGCAGTCCAACAGGTCAGGACTTGGTCAGCGACCGCCAGTTTCCCTAGTTTTACCTCTGCTTCCAACTGCAAACCAACTAGAAACAGCCAACCATGCTCCCCCACCCAATTACATAGGACGCCCTGCTTCTAGTTAACCTGCCTCCAGCTTCTCCATGGCAACAGCCTCCTGTCGGGCACACCTGATGCCTTCCCTTGATTCCACCATGAAGCTTTCCCACTCGGCTGTAGAGATGATTCTGACTCCCTGGCTACAATGAGCTCTGAAAAATAGCCTCTGCCTGTCCTCATGGAAGAGGGAGGGGTCTTCATTGCTTCCACACCTGGAATCTGTGGGTGTATTAGCTTGCAAGGACTCCTAAGCAACAGGGGAGCTAAAGCAGCAGAAATGTATTTGCTCAGAGCTTGGAGGCTGGAAGCCCACAATCAAGGGGCTGGCAGGCTGGCTCCTTCCGAGGCCTCTCTCTGCGGCCGGCAGACGGCTGCCTTCTCCCTGCGTCCTCACGCCGTCTCTCCTCTGTGCTCTTGTATCCCTGGTGTTTCTCTGCATGATCAAATTTCCTCTCTTTATAAGGACACTAGGCACATTGGATAAAGGCCCACCCTAATGGCAGCCTCATTTTAACTTCATTATCTCTCTAAAGAGACCCTATTTCCAGATATATTCAGAGCCTGAGATGCTGGAAATTAAGACTTTAATATATGGACGGTGGGAAAACAGGATTCAGCCCATAGCAGAGGGGAAGGGACCAGGTCAACTGGGGTGAGATGGAGTTGGAAGAATGCCAACTTGACTAGACATTATATCTCCCTTGTAAGAATGCATTATCTGTTTGTAGCTTTTAGATGATTTGTGTGCAACAGAGCTGAAAGACTGGGGTGGCGAGACATGAAAATTAATAAGAAAAAGCACTTTAGAGTCAGCGTGAGAATACACCAAAGAGTTTGGGCCTCAGTGAACTGGCCTAGTAAACAAGCAGGAGGGTGGAGAAGGTGGGCCAGGTACTGTCCCAGCTTCTCTCATCAGCATCTCACCTTCGTGCCAAGTCTCCACCCAGTTACCAAAGGAAAACAGTCAAGCGGACATACTTGCTTTGGAGAAACAGGACAATGGCTTCACCACGCACCCAAGGCCCATGGTTACCTGTTGCCAGGGTGGCGCATGGACCAATACTAGGAGTCAGCACTCTGGCCAGCTTCTGTGGAGGATGTTGGTACCCAATCTGTGAGCCCTATTTGTCTCCCAGACCCTCTACTTGAATGTTTATATTCAGGGGCTTATACTCTGGATTGGGAGTATTCTCCTTTCCCTTAAGTGCCCTTCAGCCATCCAGTAATCAAAGTCATCTGAGTCCTCTCGACAGTCACTCTTAATACAGCAAAGCCCCTACATACGAACCCTCGCGTGGTGAACTTTCAAAGAAGCAAACGTGCGTTCACATGTCCGATCACCTAAGTTAGTTCACGTGTCTGGTGTACGTGGTCGTGTGCGTGCATCCTCTGCAAGCGGTTGCGCTTTCATGTACTTTGCTCTTCAGTACCGCAGAGAGTCTAGTAGTTCAGTACCTTTCTTTCAAGCTCTGTGCCATCAACTTTTTCAGGCAGGAGTGAAATGGCAGCTTGCCCTCCTTGTTGACAATCCTTCAGCTCTGCCATCTCCCACCTCCTCTCGCTCCCCCAGTCAGTAACTCTTCTTGCCTATTTATACTATGCCAGTCCCTGTATGCCAACTGTTGTACTGTACCACACTGTACTTTTCAAGGTACTGCACTATAAGATTAAAACTATTTCATTTTTTTTAATGTATTGTTTGTGTGAAAAGTAGTATAAACCTATTACCTTACAGTACTATAGCCAATTGTGTTAGTTGGGTACCTAGGCTAGCTTTGTTGGACTTACAATCAAATTGGACTTACTAACATGCTCTGGAGAAGGAAATGGCAACCCACTCCAGTGTTCTTGCCTGGAGAATCCCAGGGACGGGGGAGCCTGGTGGGCTGCCGTCTATGGGGTCTCACAGAGTCGGACACGACTGAAGCGACTTAGCAGCAGCAGCAGCAGCAGCAGCAACATGCTCTGGGAACAGAGCTTGTTCATATGTAGGGGACCTACTCTATCGTTCATGCCTCAGCTCACCCACCCACCCAC
>SJYT01079845.1:306081-362585 GCA_006410635.1 Cephalophus harveyi | reverse complement strand
ACCCACCCATCCATCCACCATCCATCCACCCATCCATCCACTCACATCCACCAACCAATCCATCACCCACCCACCCATCCATCCACCATCCACCCACCCATCCATCCACAATCCACCCATCCATCACCCCCCCTCCATTTATCTACCATCCACCTCCCATCCATTCATCCACCACCCACCCATGCATCCATCCATCCACCATCTACTCACCCATCCATCCATGTGTTGGATGTACTCAAGGAGAACCAGGAGTATGCAGAGAAGGGCAAGTCAAGTCATACTTGGGAAGGTGGAAAGAGCAGTTGGACATACCCTCTTCTTTCAAACACTCCTCACAAATCAATTTCCTTCTTTCTATTATGGTTGTCACCAAGCCCACCCTCTCTGTGGCCCAAAATTTGCAAAGGGGAGAAAACGGACTCCAGACGTCATGACAGCCCGAAGAATGTCCAGGCCCCGTTAATTCTGGTCTCCTCAGCCAGCGTGGTGAGAAGAGAGCTGACCGTGGAGGCAGATGCTGCCACTGACAGGCTCGTGTTCTTCATGCCTCATTTCTCCGGTCTGGACTCAAATGCATCATCTGTAGATGAGCAAAGGTGACCCTGACCCTGCCTCTTAAATTATCCCCTCAAATGTTCAGAGCAAGGAGGACAGGCAGGGGTGGATTCACAATATTCACACTAATTTTGCATCTGAATACATGACACGTTAGTTTAAGTCAAAAGGAAAATTTATTTTTGATTATCAGTGGACTATAAAAACTCTGCTCCAAGAAGCTGCTTCGTGTTTATCCTGAGAACCCCTGCTTATCATTGCTCTTTTTGGACTGCCCCAAACTCCTGGGGGGACTAAGCCCAGGAACTAGGTGACCGCAGGATCCTTGTGATTTTGTGACTTGGGCTCCAATGCTCTGAAAGTGCGTATGGCTCATGTCATTGAAGTGGCCACGGGTGGGAAGGACTCTGAATGGGCTCTTCAGGGCTCTCTGACTCAGAGGGCACGATTCATCTTTCAGTGGAGGGGACGCTGGTCCAGCCGGTGGTGACACCACGTCATTCAGGTGTGAGTAATGGCCATGATTCGTCTACGAGGCATTACGCAGCTCCACGTCAGCTCCAGATTTAGACCTGTTCCCTTAAAAGTTGACTAAGCTCTCTCTTTTTATGAGCAAGCAAGAGCCCATTTTAGAGAGGCCATTCACAAAGAGAATGGAAAACGGCTTGAATGGAATGTGATTTGAGCACTAGGGCCACGCTCTGCTCTGTAGGATGAATCCAAGAGTGGCGCTAAGTGGCAGCAACAGACTGGTGACCGAGATGTTCCCCCAAAACATTTTTGTGCCCTATGGATGGCAACCAGAGCTGGAAATCTACCAAGAGCAATATAGGAAGAAGCTCTCGCTTTCTCTTTTTTTAGTATATATTTTTATTACTCAACTACTTTGTTAATCATGGTATTTTTTTTTTTAATACCATACAATGTGCCTGGTATTAGTTCCCTGACCAGTGATCAAACCTAGGCCCATTGCTTTGGAAGCAGAGGGTCTTAACCACTGGGCCACCAGGGAATTCCCAGGAGCTCTCAGGTGATGGGACGCATCTGAACATCTGTGGTGCATGACTGCATTAGTGCTGCTCGTGTGAACAGGGAGAGCTGCCTGTGGTGGTGTGATGCTCAGTCTGATTCTTTTCAACCCCATGGACTGTGGCCCGTGACGCTCCTCTGTTGGGATTTTCCCAGCGAGAATACTGGAGTGGGTTGCCACTTCCTTCTCCAAAGCTACCTACACATACTTCTAAAATTAAGACAACTTGACCATTCCACAGGGTCCATGTGAGGATTAAAGACGGAGGCCTGAGGATCAAAGTCTGTGTGGCCTATGTTTTCCCACCAGAAAAAAGTGGTTTCTACATTTCTAAAGATTGTATGTTTGTCTGTGCTGGGTGCTGGGTGCTGCGTGGGCTTTTCCCCAGGGCTCCTCTCTAGCTGCTGTGTGCATGCTTCTCACTGCGGGGCTTCCCTCGTTGCAGGGTTCCAGGACATGGGCTTCAATAGTTGCAGCATGCGGGCTCAGTGGTTGCGGCTCGCAGACTCTGGAGCCCAGGCTCAGTAGTCGTGGCTCACGGGCTTAGTTGCTCTGAGGCATGTGGGATCTTCCCAGATCAGGGATCCACTCCGTGTTTCCTAAGGACTGGCAGGCAGATTCTTTACTACTGAGGCACCAGCGGAGCCCTGGTTTCCACCTTATTCAAGGGTTGTTAAAAAGGAAAACACAAAGAATATACGATGGATTGCGTGATCGTCTGCTGACTGTTTGCTACCTGACCCTTTACAGAAAAGGTGTGTGGGTCTCTGGGTTGAAGGAAGAAATACCCTTGAAAATAACTGGCCTAGGGCCTAGCACGTAGGGGATGCTTGGAACAGGTGAAATTTCACTACAAAAAAAAGGAAAACTTTCTGGGAGTAATGTAGTTGCAAGAAAAGGGTAAATGAGATTCAACATATGGGACAAAATCTGTAGGATTTGTAGAATATATAAATATTTCTATTTGGCCGTCCCCTTGTGTTAGTCTGCTGGGGCTGCCGTAACCAAATACCACAGGCTGTGCAGCTTAAACAACAGACATTTATTTTCTCACAGCTCAGGAGGCCAGAGGTCCAAGACCCAGGTGCCTGCAGGTTGGGTTTCTCCCGAGGCCACTTTCTGTGGCCGACAGATGGCTGCCTTCTCACTGGGTCTTCACATGCTCTTTCCCCTGTCTGGTGTTCTCCTGTGTGTGTCCAAATTTTCTCTTCTTATAAGGACACCAGTCAGACTGAATTAGAGCCCACCTCAATGGAGAAGGAAATGGCAACCCACTCCAGTACTCTTGTCTAGAGAATTCCATGAATGGAGGAGCCCGGTAGGCTACAGTCTACGAGGTCACATAGAGTCAGACATGACTAAGTGACTTCACTTTCCAATGGTAGCCTTATTTAAACTCAACTCTTTATTTTTTTATGTTTATTTATTTATGTATTTTGTTGGCTGTGCCTGATGGCATGTGAGATCTTAATTCCCTGACTGTGCCCCCTGAAGTGGAAGCATGGAGTTTTAACCACTAGACCACCAGGGAAGTCCCTAACTCACCTCTTTAAAGGCCATATATCCAACCATAGCCACATTCTGAGGTATCTGGGGTTAGGTCTTCAGTATATGAATTTTGGAGGGTATGTACAATTAAGCCTATAACTGTCCTCTTAAATTAAGAGAAGTATTAATAATTAACAATGCTCATCCCTTTATTTAGGACAAATAATCCTTATCCTTGCTGGAGAAGGCTCTTGAGAGTCCCTTGGATTTCAAGGGGATCAGTCAACCCTAAAGGAAATCAATCCTGAATATTCACTGGAAGGACTGATGTTGAAGCTGAAGCTCCAATATTTCAGCCACCTGCTGTGAAGAGCCAACTCAATGGAAAAGACTCTGATGCTGGGAAAGATTGAAGGCAAAAGGAGAATGGAAGGGCAGCAGAGGATGAGATGATTAGATGGCATCACCGACTCAAAGGACAAGAATTTGAGCAAACTCTGGGAGACAGTGGAGGACAGAGAAGCCTGTAGCATTGCAGTCCATGGGGTTACAAAGAGTTGGGCGTGACAGAGCAACCAAACAATGAACAATCCTTATACATGAAGAAGATTCATAACCGTGTAACAATGGGAAAGTCCAGTCCAATGTTAAGGGACTGTTAAGAGAGGCATCTGTACATCCCCTGTGGCAGAAACATTAAGTGCACCCAAAATATGCATATTGCTGTGAAAGTGGCTACACTCAATATGCCAGCAAATTTGGAAAACTCCACAGGGGCCACAGAACTGGAAAAGGTCAGTTTTCATTCCAATCCCAAAGGGCAATGCCGAAGAAAGTTCAAACTACCGCACAATTGCACTCATTTCACATGCTGGAAAAGTAATGCTCAAAATTACCATATGCTGCTGCTGCTGCTGCTAAGTCGCTTCAGTCGTGTCTGACTCTGTGAGACCCCATAGACGACAACCCACCAGGCTCCCCCGTCCCTGGGATTCTCCAGGCAAGAACACTGGAGTGGGTTGCCACCTCCTTCTCCAATGCATGGAAGTGAAAAGTGAGAGTGAAGTCGCTTAGTCGTGCCAGACTCTTAGTGACCCCATGGACTGCGGCCCACCAGGCTCCTCCATCCATGGGATTTTCCAGGCAAAAGAGTACTCCCTCACATTTCTCAGCATCTTGCTCACAGGAAGGCCCAGAGGACTAGTTCTGGCCTTTATGGAGCTCTCAAGGGCCAGTGGAAGCTCTCCAGTTTGCCCTTCTTTGGCTATTTTGTTGTTCAGTCGCTCAGTCGTGTCTGACTCTTCATGACCCCATGGACTGCAGCATGCCTGGCCTCCCTGTTTCGGGAAGCTTCTTGGCATTGGCAGCCAGAGAAGCTTCATTCTGAATGGACAGAACCGCAGGCTGGAAGCAACCTGGATCCCTGAGTTCCCACATGGAGGAGAGCTGCTCTGGCATCAGCCAAACTGCATAAACATTGTGTAAGTAAAAAATAAAGCTTTATTGTGCAAATCACAGCGACCTGGGGCTCAATCTATCACACCCAAACCTGATCTGTTGAACACACTGGTTGTCAGAAGAGAGCTGAATGCTGGCGAACGGTCACAAAAGACACGTCCATCTCAGACCTGCTGCGAATTCACTACCTAATCTTGCACGGGAAGCCTTACTCCTAACAAATGCTTGCACTCTGCCCTTGGTTAGCTGGCTATGGTAACAAAGCCTAGAAAGAATAGTTTGTTATTCCTGAGGCTTTATATATACAATATCAGCCATAGATTTTTCTTTCAAAATAGCTATTAGGCTGGGACTTCCCTCGAGGTCCAGTGGTTAAGAATCTGCCATCCAATGCAGGGGACCTGGGCTTGATCTCTGGTTGGGGAACCAAGATCACACATTGTTGTTTAGTTGTTCAGTTGTGTCCATTGCTTTTGTGACCTCATAGACAGTAGCCCGCCAGGCTCCTCCATCCACAGGATATTCCAGGCAACAATACCAGAGTGGGTGGCTTTCCTTTCTCCAGGGCATCTTTCTGACTCAGGAGTCAAACTGCATCTCCTACACTGCAGGTGGATTCCTTACCCCTGAGCCACCGGGGAAGTCCGCACGCCATGGGACAGCTAAGCTCATGTGTCGCAACTACTGAGCCCCTGAGTTTACAATCAGAGAGCCCACAGCGAAGAGCCCACAGGCAGCAACTAAGACCCGATGCAGCCAAAAATGAATACTAGGAAAAAAAATAGCTTTGGGCCATCGCCTGAGCAAAGAATATGCTGTGTAACTAGCTCAGGCCCTTAAATCAGAGCCATTTATTTCATCTGTAAATAATGCATCTCCCTGCCATTGTCCACTCTCTGCTGTGGTCACTGATTACTGCCTGAGCTTCCAGTACATCAGTCTGTTCCACATACTCAGAGCTGCCGCCCCCAAAGGCCTCCTTATGTGCACCCCAGCTCAAAGGCTGATATACACGGGGAAGGAAACTGCAAAAGCTACAGTGTTCCCCACTCTTCACCACCCCAAGACCTTGGTGCCACAGACATCAGCTCTGAGAGATAGTGTCCTGAAAAGAGGTCCGCAGAAAAGAAGTACAAATATAGACCCATATTTGTCTTTGGAACCAGATGTCTGAAGCGCTCCCTTGACGGAAAAAAAAAAAAAAAACTGCCACAAATAATACACTCATTTACTACTCAGGAAATATGCTCCTTTCACTGAAAAGTGATGACATGAAGTTGAACCAGCTCCCAGTCCTGCTCTGAATTATTCTAACTGTGCCTGTAGCACAGAGAGGGTCTTATAGAGAAAACAAATGCAATAATCGAGAGGCTTCCAGACGCCCCCCCCCTAAAAATATCAGTCTTGCATTCTTTCTGAATTGGTCTCATTTTATGACATGGTTATATAGCAAGTATTTTATTCACTTAATCTAGTAAAACCCAGCAGCCTTTTAACAGCTAACATAGATAAGGAGGCGATCCAGGGTGGCTGCTTACTTGGGAGATCTGTTGAGAAACAAAGAGTCTCTGTCCCGGTTTAAGAGCTGATGGTAGATGGCGGAAAGGCTGTGATGCTCAGAATCTCAACAAGCCATATGATTTTGAGAATGACTTAATATTGTGAAGACCTGGTCCACACAGACACCTCAAAGATGTGTGCTATAAGGACAGCTCCATCTGCAGTTGACTTTCCCCTCTGCCCGTGGTGGCCAAGCTCTCTGATGTCTGTGTGTTCGTGGAGGTAGGGGTCATGTCCCCTGAAACCCTTCTGGGACCAGCTCACTCAGGACCCTGGAGTCCCTAAACCATTTGGGCCCCCAGTTTTCTCTTCTTCAGAAAAGCTGGGGTTGCACCCCACGGAACTCTGCTCAATGTTATGTGGCAGCCTGGATGGGAGGGGAGTTTGGGGGAGAATGGATACATGTATATGTATAGCTGAGTCCCTTTGCTGTCCACCTGAAACTATCACAATACTGTCAATTGGCTATATCCCAATACAAAATAAAAAGTTCAAAAGCCAAAAGAATTTAAAAAAAAAAAGCTGGCTTGCACCAGATAATCTCAAGTCCCTTTCTGTTCTAAAATACTCTGATTCCTGAAACAAGGAAGGATTTATCACTCAGTCGTGTCCGATGCTTTGCAACCCCATGGACTGGAGCCCTCCAGGCTCCTCTGTCCATGGGCTTCTCCAGACAGGAATACTGGAGTGGGTTGCTATCATCATCACTAGCTACAGCTTCTAGTCCCCACATCCCCACCCCATCAAACTTCAGAGAGCTTCATGAAGTGGAAACCATGGGCCTCTCGCTTTCTACCATGCTATACTGCACAGGGAGGCCACACAGCTCAGGGGACACAGGGCTTAAGCAAGTCCATAAATATGAAAAATGTTTTGTGAACAGTTATAAAGGAAGTCAGAACTGGGCCAATCCAAACACCCCATCTGGACTCCCTCTTCATTCTACTCATCACTTCAATTCCCCCTCACCCTCACCAAGTCCTGAAACAAGGACCAGATCTAGAGGGGACGTTCACTGATGTCATTCTTCACACATCATTTTCAGAGCCTTAAGCTAGTCTGGGTCTAGCTTAAGCAGACATTGAAATGCGCTTAAGCATGTGAAGATTTTATTAGGGCAGATGCCTGTGAGAAAACGGGGAGGGAGGACAGGGAAATTCAGGAATTCCAGGGCTTCTTTGGTGGCTTGGACAGTAAAGAATCTGCCTGCAATGCAGGAGACCCGGGTTCAATCCCTGGGTTGGGAAGATCCCCTGTAGAAGGAAATGGCAACCCTCTCCAGTATTCTTGCCTGGAGAATTCCATACACAGAGGGGCCTGGTGGGCTACAGTCTATGGGGTCACAAAGAGTCAGACATGACTGAGTGACTAACACTTTTACACTCTCACAAGGAAGAACCTGAACATTTCCCCTGCAAAAGAAAAAAAAAAAATGCTGATTCACCTTGAACGGCCATTTACAGTACATCAGGCAGATAGAAGTCTGCAGGCACCCCTGTAGCAATGAGGCAAAGCCAAAAATGCCCTGAATACCCGCACCCCGATCCCCTCTTGTATTCTGTCTGTTGCTGGGCCAAGAACCTTGCTTAGAAGCCGACACCACTCTTTGGCCACATACTCTCAGTTTTCAGACGTATCAGTCAATAAACGAAGCAGTCATAGTGAGGGAAAAGTGTATTTCACAGTCGTTATAAAAGTACATATATTTCATAAAGGTGACATAAATACAGTCCTTCCTTATGACCAAATCGTACAACCAAAGCCAACTTGACTTCTGGATATCACACGATGATAGTCGTCACTTTCGGCAGTAACTACACACAGGCTGACTGGGCTCACGGGTACAGACTAACAAGAGACAGCCATGGGTCCAAGAGACAAAACACGCTTTGTACTTACCAAAGGGATACTCAAGGTCTCCATATAAATATAATAAAATAATAAAGAATTCAATATTTCTCCTCTCACTCGATTCCATAGATTTGTCGGGCGCTCACACACACAAAATACGGGTTCTCCCCTTCCTCACCGCCCCCTCACCTCTCACTGGGCTTGGAATAAACCTGAGTTCACAGTTCAAGCTGCCAGTGGTGATGCAGACGGTCGGCTGTTCCGGAAGCGTGCCAGGATCGGGGAACACATCCCAGCAGGCGAACACAGCGACACAGAAACGTTCATGGTCTCGAGGTTAGGAAAACACGAGAGACAGAAAGAGCTTAGACCAAGTTCGCACGCACGCAGCCTGCAAGCCTGCGGAGCCACACTTGCAGCTGGAAACCATCTTCAAAGAGGCTTCTTCACTGATCAAAAACCCAACACTCCAAGTCAAATGGAGAAAGGGACTTCTCAGCTGCTGCTTTTCTTCTCTTTGCTTAAAAAAAAAAAGCTCTATTTTTCAATGGAAAGTTCCAGAACCTGGTCTGGAGCCATCCAAAGGAGTGCCACCCACAGCGGGGAGTCTGACCTCCTCCCAACAAGCCCCAGGGATGGGGCAATCCCCAACAAGGCGAGGGGAGCAGCCGCCCAGGGTCTCGTCAAGATTGGCCAGGACTGGGCACAGCCAGGTGTCCACCCTCTCTTCGCTCAGTCAGGGACACCTGGGGCAGAAGGAGGCCCCCAGTGTGGAATGAGAAGAAAGGAAGACCCACCCCCAGCGCGCTCAGGCACAGGCTGGCTGCCGGTGGAAGCGAAGGCGGGCTCTGCAAGGCTCCAGGGCCATGGACTTCTTCCGGATCAGCGGCCTGGGAGGACTAGCCCTGGGGTGGCCCCAGCAGCGGTTTCTGGTCACGCCCGCACCAGCCAGCAGTTGAAGACTCCAAGCCACAGTGGAACCTGTCTCCGAGCTGACCTGCATCCAACCTGTGCCGATTCTACTTTTGCCAATTCTGTTCATGGCCGAGTGGTCCCCACCAAGGGCCAGGGCCCCGGCCCCAGTGGAGACAGCTCCCGGCAGGCTCCAAACTAGACGCGGTCAGACAACACTGGGATCCACAAAACACATACACAGGGACGGCACAGACACAGACCCAGAGGTGCATCTTTGGTTCCATCCTTGGCAAAAGGTGTGAAAACCGACCACGGATTCAAAGCCTTGTTTGAGGAACCCTGCTTTCCTCAAAGAAGATACAGTACTGTATTTTGAATGTGAGTCCCTCCACACGAGTCTCTCACTGCTCACGGCAAACTGGCTGAGCGCTAAACCACACTTGCTGCCTTGGCAGCTTGAAAACTGCATTGCACAGAGCTAACGGTGCCTTCCGGGCGCATCCATATTCAACCTTACCTGTCTTCTCTTTCTAAATAACTGATTGTAACTATGCTCTGCACCTTCCAGAAGGATCCGGACTCTGGTGATCCAATGGGAAGGACAGGTGGCCGGCTAGGGTCACGTCCCCTCCTGCAGGCCACCACGGGCCAGCGCCACTGAAAACGTCACCTGGGCAAGCCTGGATGCCCTCCATGCTCATCCTCTCGTGAGAACAGGAGTTTGGTGAAATCACTTCCCATCTCGCCACCCAGGTTTCTAAAAATCATGTTGACTTGATTTAATGACATCCCATAAAGAACAATCACCTCTGGAGAAGATACTAATAATTCAACTGTTAGCAAGTTTCAACCAAGTGAAAAAAAATTCCATCAAGACCCTGCTTGGCAAATGAGTGTCCTTTCCATTCACTGGGGACCCCGCTGTGGGGATCAGTCTTGGACCCAATCGGAGGGGGTGGTGCTGGTTTCTAAGCTTCCTGCCCATCTTCCCCAGGGGCTCCTGAAGCTGGGTTCTCTGGGTGACGAGCTCTTGCCACCCTGCAGGGAGCTCTCTCGATTAAAGGAGGGGAATCTGTGGCCTGGGTGAACCACGCTGTGCTTCCCCTGCCATGTGACTGCTGAAATGAGACCAACCCACTGAGAGGCACACACAGGGCACAGCGTGGAGAGACAGCTCGGAAGGGTGTATCGTCTGAGAAGGCCGAGGCCAGCGCAGGGTTCTCCCTGCCAGCCCGGCTGAGGGAGGTGGGTGGAGGGCCAGTGGGCAGGTGGGAGGAAGGAGGCCATGGCTGATGGAGTTGGCCACACAGACAGCCAACCCTCCTGGGAGTCTCAGCATCTCCAGTGGGGACCCTACGTGAGACCTGGGAGTACAGGCTCTGGGTCTGTGGTTTCAGCTGTAGGGACAGCAAATGTCAGGAGGAGATGAGGCTGTGAAGGGTACTCCAGGAGAGGCGTTAGAGTCTTCGCACCCTGGGATACGTGGAGCTGCTCCACTGCTTTCTTTAGAAATGCCCGGATCCCCTTTGCTGGCCCAGGTTAGCACTGGCCTTTAACCCCATCAGCCAAGTCGAAGGAGAGGCTTGTGGGGGTCAGGGGCTGCAGCGGGGGCATGCTGGCCTCCAGGGGCCTGTCCGCAGGGGGCTGCAGGCTCTGATGCCGCTTCCTCAGCATCTGTCCGATGCCCATCATGGGGAACCTGCCTCGGCTCTTGACACAGTTGGGGCTCCCCAGGGGTTGCGCGGGGCCATTACCAGGCCCTGGGGCGGGGGGGTATGTGCCCTCCTCTTTGAGGGGACTGTTCTTATCCTCGTGAGCAAAGGAGACCAGAGTGGGGTGCAAAGGAGTTTGGAGAGGCGACGGGCTTCCAGGCAGCAGGACAGGTGAGAGTGTCCGCTCACAGCGAGCCAGACCCCCAGGGGAGTTCAGAATCCTATAGTGATGGGACGGCGAGAGTAGTTCTGTCTGGTCGTCGCGATCCACGGATTCGAAGGAGCGCACCATATCCAGCATCAGGGGGTCTTCCTTGACGGGGAGGCTGGTGCTCCCAGGCCCCTGCTGAGGGGGCTCTGGTTTCTTCACGATCCTGGGGGTCCTGGGGGGTGGCACGGGGATGAACTCCATGGAGGAGGAGGCCACACAATTGGAGTCCGAGGTTTTGCGAAAAATATTGCGGCAGCCGAAGGAATCTGCACACCAAGAAAGAAAAGGAGACGTGAAGATGCCACACAGTCAGTGCCCACGGCCCCGTTCCCACGCACTCGGACCTCCAGTTGCACTGAGATGGGGCGGGAGGTGCCCAGGGAGGTCAGACGGGACCGAGGAGCACATGGCTTCCCACTCTGCCCGCAGGGAACCAGACGGTCCTCCTAGAGCGGAGGGGACAGAAGGCCGGGGACAGGAGGCTTCCTAGGTTCTGACTTGCCTCACGGCACCAGCTTAACTTCTGCTCTCCTTTCGGTTGCTTAAAATTCTGGACCCCTCCAAGGAGCCTCTGAATGAAAAGGTCTGTGGCTCAGGAGAATGTCCACAAAACTGCCGGAAGCATGTGGATCCCAACTCACTGAGGACTTGCAAGTTTGGTCCTCAGATAATCAAAACTGGAAGGAAGGTTTCTTCATAACTTTAAAAAAAATCTATGGTAAAAATTACATAACATAAATTTTAAATTGTTTATTTATTACTTAACCTCTTTTAAGTGTACAGGGCACTTAAGTACATTCACATGCTTGTGAAATAGAACTCTTCACTTGCAGATCTGCTAGTTGTTGCCTGGGGCAACTGGTCTATACATCTGACTACTCTAGCTCCCTCATGTAGGTGGAATCGACAGCATTTGTCCTTTCGTAACTGGCTTGTTTCACTGAGTACAGTGTTCTCCAGGTTCCTCTGTGCTGGAGCATGTGTCAGAATTTCCTTCCTTTTTAAAAGTTTTATTTATTCATTACTTTTGGCTGTGCCGAGCCTTCACTGCTGTGCGGGGGCTACTCTCTAGCTGCGGTGTGCAGGCGTCTCATTGTGGCGGCCTCCCTTGCTGCAGAGCACGGGCTCCAGTCTGTGTGGACTTCAGCAGTTGCAGCTCAAGGGCTCGAGCGCACAGGTTCCCAGCTGTGGCGCACAGGCTAACTTGCTCCTCGGCACGTGGGATCTTCCCGGATCAGGGATCAAACCTGTGGCTCCCGCACTGGCAGGCGGATTCTTTACTACTGAGCCACCAGGGACGCCCCAGAATTTCCTCCTTTTTAAACACTCTCTCGAGACTTCTGGTCTCCCCGGAGCCTCACCCATTCCTGAACAGGGGTGAAACACTCCTCATCTATATATTCAGGCAACCAGCCAACTCCCGTGGCTTCCATCTCAAGCTGGCACAGGCTAGAATCCAGGTTTGCAGGCTTTGGCAGAGAAGAAAGAGAAAAACCCCAGTGTTTGGCACTGAGGGAAGTGAAGCCAGGTTCAGTCCCTGTCTTGGTTGGTTCTCCTACCATCACAGCTGACAGCCCTGTTGGAGCCTGGAGGCAGGAATGAGCTGTTGCCACCGGCAGCTATTTCGGCGACAGCCAGGGGCACTGGGAATCCTCTTCCCCTCACATAAATATATACCCAGATCCCAAATAAATCTCCTCCTGGGGCCAGCACAGATGCCTGAGATTCACGGGCTGAGAGACGGGAAATTTCATTGACGGCTAACGTCTCCAGCGTTCCAGCTGGCACGCGAGCCCCCTGCCTCTCCCTGAGATGGCTGTGTGCCCCAATCTTGTAGCCCAGCTTCTCCGTCCACCCCCTTCTGCTTCCTCTGCTTGCCTAGAGGTGTAAACCCTGGCAGGATACCTCCCATAGGCACCCTATTTATCCCCACCCCAGAGTCAGCCCAGGGGCAGAGACCTGGACCCTGCATGGTCCTCAGCGAGAAGGGCAGAGTCACCCGCCCGAGCCCTAGGCATGTCGGCTGGCTCCTCCTCACCCCATCCTTCCCGGGAAGAAGTCAGCTACCCTGGTCAGCAGAGAAAGCTCTAGAGCCAGGCTGCTGGGCTGGAAATCTGGACTCCATCACTTTCCAGCTCCCTGACTTTGGACAACTCTCTGTGCTATTTCCTCATCTCTAGAAATGGGGGTGAGAATGATCTCATGGGCTGAGGTAAGAGCTAAAGCAGTGCCCGCCACCCCATGAGTGGTCAGTGTGAATAGTTACTACAGGATCCTCAGCGCTTCTCGGCACAGACTCCCAAATCCCAGGACAAAGGCAAAATGCAAAGCAACAGATGACAGCTGGCCCAGGAAAGTACCAAGGAACAGACTCTTATGTAGCCTCCGGGGCTACATAAGTGAGTGAAGTTGCTCAGTCATGTCCGACTCTTTGCAATCCCATGGACTGTAGCCCCCTGCAAGCTCCTCCATCCATGGAATTTTCCAGGCAAGAATACTACAGTGGGTTGCCATTTCCTTCTCCAAGGGATCTTCCCAACCTAAGGATCAAATCTGGGTCTCCCGCATTGTAGGCAGATGCTTTACCGTCTGAGCCACCAGGGAAGCCCACTACAAAGTTAACCCCAAACATGCAGCTACTACCTAGACCTTCCTTCGGGGAACCCACAGGATGCCATTGTTGAGGGCCCAGATTCACTGCTGCTTCCAAAGCCAGAAAGGAAAGTCTCCTGAGGAGGGACAAGCACTGTCTCTCTAGTGGGGCCCCTGCCTTCCTGACACCTGCAGAATGAAATGGAACAAGTAGATTTGCTCTTCCCTGGGTGACAGCTGGTCCCTCTTAGAGTCAGAAAGACTCATGCTACTGTTTTGAATGTCCCCAGGGCTTTGCCAACAAAGGTCCGTCTAGTCAAAGCTATGATTTTTCCAGTAGTGGTGTATGGATGTGTGAGTTGGACTATAAAGAAAGCTGAGCACCGAAGAATTGGTGCTTTTGAACTGTGATGCTGGAGAAGACTCTTGAGAGTCCCTTGGACTACAGGGAGATCAAATCAGTCAATCCTAAAGGAAGTCAACCCTGAATATTCATTGGAAGGACCGATGCTGAAGCTGAAGCTCCAGCACTCTGGCCACCTGATGTGACAAATTGAGTCAATGGAAAAGACCCTGCTGCTGGGCAAGATTGAAGGCAGGGGAAGGGGGCTACAGAGGCTGAGATGGCTGGACCGCATCACCAACTCAATGAACAGGAGTTTGAGTGAACTCCGGGAGATGGTGAAGGACAGGGAAGTCTGGCATGCTGCAGTCCAGAGATGATATTGTGACTGAACAGCAACAGTGTACTTTCCTGCTGGTTACTGTCAGATAGCCAGAGCCCTCCTGGAACCCTACTTTCTTCACATTTAAAACAAAGGGGTCAAAGGCTGGACTCCACCACCTCTCCCATCCCCCCTCTCTAAGGAGAACGCTCCTCTCCTCCACAGTTGGCTTCAGGACACTCACTCCCTCGCTCCCTGTGCCCCCTCCAGGCTCTCAGGGTGTGTTAAGTCTCCTTTCCGCATCCCTGGATGCCTGCTCCAGAGGAGGGAGACCCATATCCATCAGTTACCTCATGTGCTGGATGATGAATGAGGAGGAGAAGCCCACACGTGTTTCTCATTGATGTGAAAAGTGAAAGTGTAAATCACTCAGCTGCGTCCAACTCTTTGCGACCCCATGGACTGTAGCCCGCCAGGCTCTTCTGTCCATGGAATTCTCTAGGCAAGAATACTGGAGTGGGTTGCCTTTTCCTCCTCCAGGGGATCTTCCTGATGTAGGGATCAAACCTGGATCTCTTGCACTGGCAGGCCGATTCTTTACCGTCTGAACCATCAGGGGAGCCCTAATCTCACTGGATCCACCCAATAGCTCTGACAGGTAGGTTTCCTTTCACAAGGAAGGGAACCAGTAAAGATCCTCAGAGGGTGAAGAACTTGAGGCATCAGCAGCCTCAGAGCTGGGATTGAGCACCCTACCTCCACCCAGAGCCCAGACTCTGTGGACCACATGTCACTGCCTCTCAGGGTGTACTTTTCAGGGAAGGCTCCCTCGAGAGCATGCTCCATCCCTGCTCCTGAACCTCAATCTCTGCTCCCTAAAACTGAGCACTGATGCCTGGCTCCATGATACTATGCACTCCAATCTCTGCTACCTCAATAAAATACCAAGCACCCCAGTTTCTACTCCCACAATCCCATGCACCCTGGTATCTGCTCTCCCACAAAACCACGCACCCCAGTTTCTGCTCCCATAGTACCACCCACCTGGATGTCTGCTTCTGCAAAATCATCCCTCCCAATCTCTGCTTCTGCACCCCATCTCTATTCCTGTACCCCATCTCTGCTCCTACTCTCCAATCTCTACTCCTGCACCCCAATCTCTGTTTCTGCACCCCATCTCTATTCCTGCACCCCATCTCTATTCCTGTACCCCATCTCTGCTCCTGCACCCTGATCTCGGCTCCCGCACCCCATCTCTGCTCCTGCAATACTTTACACCCTGATTTCTGCACCCACCCCATCTCTGGTTTCTCAAATCCCGCCCACACAGGTGGACCACACCAAGCAGTCAGGACCTTGCTTGTTCTCACGTGGCCTCTCAAGCATTAATTCTGCTTTCCCATGGGCACAGGAGTCATGTCTGTCCCAGGGGCCCACACAGACACCAGCATGGGATACACAGCAGCCACGCAGTTGAACATGAGAGGCCTGGAGAGTCCCCCACGCTGACCCACCTTTGTCAGGGAAGCCAGGCTTGGAGGCCTTGCGGTCCTTGAGCAGGGCCCTGGTGCTCTGAATCTGAGTGATGAGCGAGGCCGACGGTTGTTTGTGCGATGGCAGGTTCTTGTCCAGCTTCTTGGAAAATGGTCGATGCAGAAAATCCCCTCTTTTTTCTTGTTCTTTGGGCTTTTTATCCTTCCAATCAGAAGCAAACATAGGTACTCAGATGCATACAAGAATGCACAACAGGACCCCTCTTTGAAGAGTTATCAAAGTAGAGTTAAGAAACCTGTTTTCTAAAACTCCAGGCTCTCAGCTGCATGTTGAACAAGGGAAGCGCCCAGACCTAGAGGACGCTCCAGGGAAGCCACGGCCCTCTCCCTGGGCCACAGTGGGCTTCGGTGGTCCCCAGCTCCCTGCATTGTGCTGCCTGACATGCTCCAACAAGGACAAGGATATCCCTGGGTGGTCCATTTTCCTAGAACAAGCTGAACAAACCGAGGTAAAGCCTATGAAGACTCCTGGTAACCTCCCATCATAGCTATAGCAGAGTCTTAAGATTTGCAGAGGCAAAAAGTGCTCCATCATAACCTCAGGGTTTATGTGTTCAGTGAAGCCAAGGAGGTGACGACCAGCCCATGGCGCCCTGAGCCTGCCTGGGTTCATTTCTGAGCCCTGTCTTCCTCTGCTCACGTGGACTCTTGTTGATGTTTAGTCATTAAGTCTCGTCTCTACTGTGGCTCGGTCACTCAGTTATGTCTGACTCTTTGCAACCCTATGGATTGTAATCCAACAGGCTCCTCTGTCCATGGAATTTTCCAGGCAGGAATACTGAAGTGGGTTGCCATTTCCTCTTCCAGGGGATCTTCCTGACCCAGGGAACGAACCCATGTCTCCTGCACTGCAGGCAGATTCTTTACCACTGCGCCACCTGGGAAGCTCACGTGGGCTCTTACTTGTGCACTGAAATTGGCACAATTCGGCCATTTATGCTGTCAAGGGTTGCCCTGATTGAACTCAATTATAATCCTTCTGATGGGAGTGAATCTGACTGTTTTATACATCTTCAACCCCACAGCCTCTGGCATGAAGCCAGGCACAGAGAGAAAGCTTATCAAATAGTTACTGAAATACTAAAAAACAAAAACAAAAAAGCCAGTGGAAACGGAACTGAATTAAAATTAATTGGGTTCAAGCTTCTGGGAAGGGTGATGTCACAAGGAAGAAGCTTTTCTCTGGCCCTAAAGTCTGTGTTTGATGTTTACTGTTAAACAGAGGCAACCGAATCCCTGACCTCACCAGGAGTCGGGGGTGCGGGGGGAGGAAGAGACCAATTTTCACATTTTTTGCCTTAAACCTTAAGAACATTTACAACTCAAGAAAGCTCATCTATTTTTCATGGATGCTGTTGAAAAGCTTCTCAAGGAAACATCCCCTTGCACTTGGGTAGCCATTTCTAACAAGGATTTTCAAAGCCTTTCTGGATTGGGGTTCATTGTGTCCAAGTTTAGAGTGGGAAAGATGGCGGGAGAGAAATGGGATGTGGGGGCACCCACCCCAGCCTTGAGTGCCACCTCAGGGCAGCAGCTGCTGGGAGCCCAGGTGGGAGCCCACCTCGACTGAGGTGGCTTGCTCCCCTCCATGGGCGGGTAAGCAGGATGAAGGCAGAGGTGAAGATCCGGCAAACACCTTCACCAGCATCTTATCAGCCACCACCACCTTTACTGAGGATGCATGGAACGCCAGACACTACGCGAAGAGCATGACCCATGATGAGGCACATGCTGTTATCCCCTCTTCCAGAGGTGCCTGCAGTAGCTAAATATACCCAGACAATTCAAAAAGATACACACACCACTGTGTTCACAACAGCACTATTCACAAGAGCCTAGGCCTGGAAACGACCTAAACGTCTGTAGACAGATGAGTGGATAAAGAAGATGTGGTTACATACACACCAGGGAACGCTACACAGCTGTGAAAAGAGGAGGCCACTTGCAGCAACACGCATGCAACTAGAGAGTCTCATCCTACGTGAAGCGAGTCAGAAAGAGAAAGACAAGCACCATAGGAGATCCCTTATATGTGGAACCTAAAACAGGGAACAAGTGAGCCTATGTACAAAACAGAAAGAGACTCATAGAGAACACACTTAGGAAGCGGAGGGATGGAGCGGGATTTGGGGGTTGGTAGATGCAGACTGTTACATGCAGGATGGATGAACAAGGGCCTACCGTCGAGCACAGGGAACTATATTCAATATCCTGTGATAAACCATAATGGAAAAGAATAGTCAAAAATAGGGATGTATACACATGTATAACTGAGTCACTTGGCTGTGCAGCAGACATGGGCACAACACTGTAAATCAACTATACTTCATTTTTTTTTAAAAAAAAAAGAAGTCACCCTGGAGCCTGACAGCAACTCAGATTTTTGCAGCCCTCCCTGAAAGTCAATGTGTTCTTAACCCTTGACTCCACACTGCCCTCTGGAAGCTGGAGCAGGGCCAGGCTTGTTCTGGTGGTAGAGAGAAAGGCTAGGCGCAGCGACTGACTGGGGCAGGGACCACACTGTAGTCCAGGGCACCCAGGAGGCTACAGATGAGACCATCAGCAGGGTGCTATAAAGGGCAGAGCAGAGGGGGTGGGCATCTGCTCCAGGTCAAGGCCAAGCACAGTTCTCCACTGTCTCTCTTTCCCTCTTTCTATCAAACACCAACAGGCCCTCTGCTCTACAGCAAAGAAGAATGAACTTTCACCATCCCCAGCCTCTCCCCAAGCAACAAATGGCCTGTCCCCAAAAGTCTGGCAGAATTCCATCCCCAAATCTGGCTCCATTCTATCTGTTTTTACAAGCAAACTCATCAGTTCTACCTGATAACACCTTAAACAGGAAAATAGAAATCAAATGCACTTTTGTGATACATTGTAAAACAATATTTGGAAGAAAAAATAAAACTGGAGTTCCCCCGCCCCCCACCGCTCACAACCCCAACACTGCCCCCTTTTAAGGATTTTTTTTTTTTTTTAAGGCAGTGAGTACATCTTCCTTTGGGCTACCCTGCCTTTCCTACTCTCAAAGGGCCCCTGCCGGCAGCCTCCTGGGTTCATCTCAGCTCCTTTCTAACTCTCTGTGGCTTCCCAAAGATAAAGGATCAAGACGCAAACTTTCAAGGGTGCCAGTATCACCACCCAGAGCTCATAAACCAAAGGGTGTCCAAGATGCGAGAGTCCTCTGTAGGACAAGATCAAGGTTGGCTCTAGAAATCTCTCCTGCAACCCACAAAGGGATCTTTGGCAATGAGCAGAGCTGACTCATTGGACAAGCCCGTGATGCTGGGAAAGATGGAGGGCAGGAGAAGTGGGCAACAGAGGATGAAATGGTTGGATGGCATCATCAACCCAATGGATATGAGTGTGAGCAAACGCTGGGAGACAGTGAAGGACGAGGAACTGTGCTGCAGTTCATGGGGTCACAAAGAATCAGACACGACTGAGCTACTGAACAATAACAACAAGAAAGCCCACGATGGGGACAGAAGAAAGGGGACGTGGATTTAGGACTAGAGTCTGGGGAACCTTGCTCACATCGCCCTGTCGATCCTGCACCTTGGTGTTGTTCAGTCAGTCGCTCAGTTGTGTCCAACTCTTTGTGACTCCATGGAATGCGGCATGCCGGGCTTCCGTGTCCTTCAACGTCTCCTGGAGTTTGCTCAAACTCATGCCTATTGAGTTGGTGATGCCACTGAACCATCTCATCCTCTGTCATCCCCTTCACCTCCTGCCCTCAATCTTTCTCACAGCAGTACTTCCTTCAAACTACCCCATCCTCTCCCCCAACCCCCAGAGCATTTTTCTCAGCCTGAAAGAACAGATGACTTCATAGTGACTGGTTTCTAGGGAGATGCCAAGAGTTTACTACCCATCTGCTCCTTGGGGGTGGGGGACAATGTCCTGGATCTATCCCAGTGATCCCTCAGGAAACTGACCGGTTTACAAGCAGCCATCTTCATGTCTTCCAAGCAGAGGCTCATAAATGCAACCGATTTTCCAATTCTACCATTTTCATTTGCATGGCCTATTTTCTCCAAAAGAGATTTCCCAGGGAGAAGGATGCTAAATTGCCTTATGTAACAGAAACAGATCTTCAGAAGGACTAATTATGTTCCCCCTTCGACACGCCTGCACCCACTCCCGCACCCCACCCAGCAACGCTGGCTGCCTACAGGCCTCTTCGGTTTCCCTCTGATTCTCATGGGTGGGCAGTGTGCCCCTCATCCGCATGTGCCTAGGGGCTGGTGGTGGAGCTGAGGCTTCTGGGGTCTTCTCTGCCCCCTCATGCTCAGTCCATATCCTCCAAGGTGGATCCAGGAGGAAACCAGAGGCCCCAGAGGCAAGCAAACCCCACACAAAACAGTCTCTTCTCTTTAAACCATTTTCCAACCACCACACCACACGTGTGCATGGATGTTTTTCAAAAAAACTGGATGCCTTGAATATGTGGACCCGGACTTCCCTGATGGTCCAGTGGTAAAGAATCCGCCTGCCAATGCAGGAGACGTAGGAGATGCGGGTTCGATCCCTAGGTTAGGAAAATCCTATCTTGGATGAGATGGCTGGATGGCATCACCAAGTTGATGGACATGGGTTTGGGTAAACTCCAGGAGTTGGTGATGGGGATGGACAGGGAGGCCTGGCACACTGCAGTCCATGGGGTCACAAAGAGTCGGACACGACTGAGTGACTGAACTGAACTGAACCTGGAGGAGGACATGGCAACCCATTCCAGTATTCTTGCCTGGAGAATCCCCACAGGCAAAGGAGCCTGGCAGGCTATAGTCCACAGGGTTGCAAAGAGTCAGACACGACTTAGCGGCTAAGCACAAGCCCAAGCCCGTTACATAAAGGAAAGCCACAGAGGCCTGATTCTGCCATAGGAAACAAACAAATGAGTGGAGAATAAAAAGGGCTTGGTTCATAAATTAGGCCACTGAACCGGGACGCTGTGGACTGTTCTAAACCCCACCTCTTTACAGGTAGAAACCAAATGCACAGCTAAGTTTGTTGTTATAGCAAGATGAATAAAGAAAGTCAACTACACAGGTGGCCTAGTGGTAAAGAACACGCCTCTGCAGGAGACATACATGGGTTTGACCCCTGGGTTGAGAAGATTCCCTGGAAGAGGGCATGGCAACCCACTCCAGCACCTGGAGAATCCCATGGACAGAGAAGCCTGGTGGGCTACAATTCACAAGGTCAAAGAGTCGGACATGACCGAGTGACTTGGCACACACATAGAGAAAGCTGATCTGATCTGAGGGGATTCCAACAAATCCACTTACAATAGGATTCTGCCTGTCTGCATTCAGGACAGGATGAGGGGTGTGCACAGTCCGGAGCTCTGGGTAGGGATTCACTAATCTTCAGGGTCATATGCAATGGTGACTTTCCTGTATCCAGTTGGCTAGGCCAGGGCACCCAGTGTCTGGTCAAACACCAGTCTACAGTTCGTGGTGAAGGTTTGTGTTAGATGAGAATCACACTTAAATCAGTAGGCTTTTGAGTAAAGCAGCTTATCCTCCATAATCTGGGTGGGTCTTGGGCAATCAGTTGAAGGGCTTAAGAGAAGATGTTTGGTGGAAACCGACACAATAGTGTAAAGCAAATATCCTTCAATTAAAAATAAATTTAATTTAAAAAAAGAGAGAGAAGACTGAGGTGTCCTGGGAAAGAAGGAATTCTGCCTCCAGAAGACTTGGGACTGGAGCTGAAACATAAACTCTTCCCTAGGTGTCCATGCATCACACATACACACACACACACACACACACAATTGATTCCGTTTTTCTGGAGGACTCTGTCTAATCCATCATAACCCCCCCAATTTCTTACCTGCACAGCATGAAATTCAAGGTCTCTTGTCCAGGTGTCCAGGGAGGCCTGCAAAAAAAACAGCATTCTTCAACAATTCAAGAAGATGCACTTGTTGTTTATTCCCTAAACTCACCCCTTCCCACCTGCAGCTCTGGTTGAGGGTTACCCATGTCAGTGTTTGCAGACAAGAAACCAAACTGTCTCAGATGCAGGCAGCAGATGTCCTAATTCCTGCCCTGGAGAGATTTTCTAGGTAAGGTTTATATTAAAGTCTAGGACACATGATGGAGGGGTACTCTGATGATGAGTGAGGCGTTCACTCGGTTTTCTCAATCAACAGAAGCATGCGTGAAAACGGCGCCCGGATCAAGAAACAGAACCCAGCCAACACCCAGAAGTCCCTGGTTCCCACATTCTCTTCCTGTCCCCAAAGGTAACCACCGTTCTGATTTACCACAGCAGAGACTTGATTCTAAACTTGATTGTTAAAATTTATGCAGCACTTCCCTGGTGGTCCAGTGGATAAGAATCTGCCTGCCAGTGCAGGAGACATGTGTTCAATCCCTGATCTGGAAACATTCCACATGGCTTGGAGTGGCTGACCATGGGCCACAACTACTGAAGTCTGCGAGAGTTCAGGCCCATGAGCCATAACTACTAGAGACTGTGCTCAACAGCAGGAGAAACCACCGCAGTGAGACGCCCACACACCCAGTGAAGAGCAGCCCCAGCTCATCACAACTAGAGAAAGCCTGGGCACAACCACCAAAACCCACTGTAGCCAAAAGTAACATAAATTTTTAAAAAGTTTTCTTTTAACTTGTACAGATTTAAATGACACAAGGAAAATACTGTAATATTTTACCTTTAAACTTATAGTTGCCATTATGCATTTAATTACATAAATGGTAGTGGTGGCTTAGTGACTCAGTGGTGTCCAACTCTTTGTGACCCCATGGACTGCAGCCTGCCAGGCTCCTCTGTTCATGGAACGGCCCAGGCAAGAATACTGGAGTAGGTTGCCCTTTCCTTCTCCATGGGATCTTCCCAACCCAGGGACTGAACCCACATCTCCTGCATCTCCTGATGGGCAAGTGGGTTTTTTACCACTGAGTCACCTGGGAAGACCGCATTTCATCACATTCCTCCAAATTCAGATGTTGGAGTCCTAACCCCTAGACCTCAGAATGCAGCTTTACTTGAAGACACGGTCAGGACAGGCCTGTCCCGTCCCCTCTGAAACCTGGCGGGAGGTACAGAGGGGAATGTGAAAACTTGCTCTCCTAGGCCTTTGAGACAGAACCTCTTCCTGATGTTACCTTTTCAGAGGTGATCAAGTTAAGATAGTGTCATCAGAGTGGGTTCTAGTGCAGTGTGACCAGGAATCCTTATAGAAAGGGGGTAACTGGTCATGAACACACACACACAGAATGCCATGTGAGGATGAAGGCAGTGATCAGGGGGATGCTCCTGCAAGCCCATGAATACTGAAGACTGCTGGCATCCACCAGAAGCTAGAAGACATGAAAGATTCTCCCTCACCATCCTCAGAGGGAGTCAGTCCTGCAGACACCATGACCTTGACCTTCTGGACTCCCAAACCGGGAGACGACACATTTCTTTTGTCTAACCCAGCGGTCCCCAGGGGCACCGGGAGCTGGTTCCGTGGAAGACCATTTTTCCAGAGACTGGGGTGGGAGATAGTTTGGGGATGATTCAAGCGCATCACCTCTATTGCTCACTTCATTTCTATTATGATTACATCAGCCCCACCTCAGATCATCAGGCATTATTAGATTCCGGAAGTGGGGGACCCCTGGTTTAAGCCACTTGGTTTGTGGGACTTTGTGATGGGAGCCCTCGCAGACTCATACAGTCCCTCTGCCACCGTCTGCATGACTTAACTTCCAAAACTGCAGTGTTACTTGGATACCGCAGAAAAGCCCTCGTATTTCTAAGTGACATTTTGCTATATATCAGCATTATGTTTCAAGACTTGGACAACACTGGCTTCCTGCTCTCTGAGGCTTTACTGACCCAGTTTACTAGTGATGACTGCCCTGCCACGACCCTCCATGGCACACACCCCCCGCCCCCCCGGACCTCTCTTTTAGGAAAAGGAGTCTCTGGGGCATTAGCCCAAGGTGAGACAAGGGTCTCCCTTTTCCAGATGTGATCTCTGACTGCTACACTAAGAAGATGGGGAGAAAGTGGCAAAGTCATACCACGATAGCACTAGAATCCTGAGAGGGAAGTGTTTTCTGCTTAATTCAGCTCCTCTGTTTCCTAGGAGAAAAAGAACTGGAATCCAGAAGAAGAAAGAGGCCAACACTTGCCCTCAATGCCCAGACACGGCCCCAGAGCCACCCCCTAGCACGCTCGTGTACGACCTTGAACTTTACTCCGCTGTTCCTGTTCACACCACCCATCCCCTCTGCTTCTCCTCCTGGACCAGCTGGGCTGAAGCCCACAGAGGCCCACAGTGGGCTCTCCCTGGAGAATCTGGCCTCTTTCAGCCTTTCTCACCACTTTTTCTAGCTGGCCCCATTCCACTTTGCTAGATTCCAACGGAGAGGAGCTGGGTCATCTAGCCAGAGCCTGTAATTTAATTAGCTCAAGTATCTCTGCGGTTTGGAGAAAACAAATGGAAACTAGAAAATTGAAATGCTGTTTCCCCATTAGTGTTTCTATTGAAACTTTAGCCATTAAATATTGCCACAAATGTTTTAAAACGCTTACCATGTGTTTTAGAGCCAAATGCAATAAGCAGCTGAGAAAAATAATCTAGATGAAAAAAAAGAGGCCCCTTTCACATCGTGGCTCTGACACTCTCGAGCACACAAGCAGTGTCAGGTACCAGGGCAACCAAGGACACGGGCACCAGCTGAGTGGCTTAGAGCCACCTAGGATACACACTTAGGGGATGTGGCACATCTAAGTTTGCATTTTCACCTGAGGCCCTAAAGAGTCAAACAAGAGGCAGGGGAGCCTAATGGCGACTTCTGTATCCCCTGGACCCCAGCCGAGGGGACCACCCCCAGTGCGTGACTGTAAGAGTCCCTCCCATAGGGCACGGCCATCAAGTGATAGCAATTCAGCTTGAATGCTGTCATGCAGGTGGTCCCCCTACTTTAACCAAGCTGGGTGTCCCAGCTGGAATGTGTGACCTTCCTAAGACACTGACCCAATTCCATTTTCTGAGACTCAGGCCAAGGTTCACTTATTTCATTTCTTCATTCAGCAAATATTTATTAAGCCTCTACTGTGAGCCAGGCATCATGCAGGTTCTGGAGACACTGTGAGGAACAAAAGGGACGCTGTCCCAGGGACCCTCCTGATGGTCCAGTGGTTAAGAGCCCAATGCAGGGGAACTCGGGTCTGATCCCTGGTTGGGGAACTAAGATCCCACATGCTGCAGGGCAACTAAGCCCAAGCACTACAACTAAGACCAAGAGTTGACAAAGAAATAAATAACGGGGATGCCTTCCCTCCTCTTAAGGAATTCACAGACCAGAGTGGGAGAGAGATGAGAATCAAATCATCTCAGAACAAACAGAACCTCAGCCAGGGGATCAGCCCCAGGAGGCAGGAGGTGTGTGACAGCCTGCACTGGAGAGATGCGACCCAAAGGTAGAGGTCAGAGAATAGCAGGGGTCCATGATGAAAGTGAAAGAGGAGAGTGAAAAAGTTGGCTTAAAGCTCAACATTCAGGAAACGAAGATCATGGCATCCGGTCCCATCACTTCATGGCAGATAGATGGGGAAACAGTGGAAACAGTTTCAGACTTCATTTTTTTGGGCTCCAAAGTCACTGCAGATGGTGATTGCAGCCATGAAATTAAAAGACGCTTACTCCTTGGAAGGAAAGTTATGACCAACCTAGATAGCATATTCAAAAGCAGAGATATTACTTTACCAACAAAGGTCTGTCTAGTCAAGGTTATGGTTTTTCCAGTGGTCATGTATGGATGTGAGAGTTGGACTATAAAGAAAGCTGAGAGCCAAAGAATTGATGCTTTTGAACTGTGGTGTTGGAGAAGACTCTTGAGAGTCCCTTGGACTGCAAGGAGATCCAACCAGTCCATTCTAAAGGAGATCAGTCCTGGGTGTTCATTGGAAGGACTGAAACTCCAATACTCCAATACTTTGGCCACCTCATGCGAAGAGTTGACTCACTGGGAAAGACCCTGATGCTGGAAGGGATTGGGGGCAGGAGGTGAAGGGAATGACAGAGGATGAGATGGCTAGATGGCATCACCGACTTGATGGACATGAGTTTGAGTGGTTCACGGGGTCGCAAAGAGTCGGACACGACTGAGCAACTGAACTGAACTGAACTGATGAGGACATGACCCTGCCGTCACATCTGAAGACAGAGATTAACTCAGCAGAGACAGATCGGGAGAACATTCTAGAAGAGGACAGGGTGTATACAGCTCTGGAAGCCAAGAGAGCACAGAAGTCTGAAGGCCCATGGGGCCGAGCATGAAGCAAGAAGCAGGGGGACGTCCCTGGTGGTCCAGTGGTTAAGACTGCACTTCCAACACAGGGGCCACGGGTTCCATCCCTGGTTGGGGAACTAAGATCCCATGTGCCTCAGGGAGTGACCAAATGAAAATTAAAAAATAATAATAATAAGGGCAAGAAGCAGGGTGGTAGGGGTGGGGGTAGGGGTACCTAAAAGATAAGGTTGGAGTTGCTGACAGAAGCCAGTCCGATCTGGGACACGGTGGCCACGTCACAGTTTGTCTTCCATGGGAAAGAAGACTTTGAAGGCTGTCAGGAAGCATTTAACAGGAGGCTTCTTGTGTGCTGTTTTGGATCTGTCAGGAATTTTCTGTTCCTTCTCCCGGGACTGAAGAATCCAGGCATTTCCTTCATTAGTGTTTCTATATGGTGATAAGTATCCTCTTCCTTCTTGTGAACCATACGGTAAAAGTGATTGTTTACAACTCTCTCTCTCTTTAATATGGATCGCCTATGTTTTGCAAGTCTGGAATTTTAATCTTTCTCTTTGCTGAGAATAACTACCTTGTAAGACAGTATATATGCCCACACCATGTTGATTAAAACACCTTTGTTCCATCAGAGCTCTGGTCTCCATGTGTTTCTCTCTCTCTCTCTCTCTCAGGCTATTTCTTTGGAGCCGCAGAGGCCCTCTGAGTTCACTTTCCTGCCTGGGCTTCTAAGACCCTCTAGAGAAGGCGCTCTACACCTTCACCCCATCGAGAGGGCGCCTGAGGCCTCCGTGAACAGAGCAAGCCCCGTGCCGGAGGCTTTATTGGCTTTCTACGTAAACCAAGGAATATCAGCCTCTTTCTCTCCTTTGGGCTTCCCCGGTGGCTCAGAGGTTAAAGTGTCTGCCTGGAATGCGGGAGACCCGGGTTCAATCCCTGGGTCGGGAAGATCCGCTGGAGAAGGAAATGGCAACCCACTCCAGTACTCTTGCCTGGAGAATCCCATGGAAGGAGGAGCCTGGTAGGACTACAGTCCATGGGGTCGCAAAGAGTCGGACACAACTGAGCGACTTCACTTCACTTCTCTCCTTTACTTTCTTATCATCGACTCTGGACCCTCAGGTTCCGGTCCATTAAAGGACCTCAACAAAGGCTTCGAGCGGGGAAGCAATATGGTCTCATTTGAGTGTGAATAGCTCACTCTGGGAAGAAGGCAATGACACCCCACTCCAGTACTCTTGCCTGGAAAATCCCATGGACAGAGGAGCCTGGTGCGCTGCAGTCCATGGGTCGCTAGGAGTCGGACACGACTGAGCGACTTCACTTTCACTTGCCACTTTCATGCATTGGAGAAGGAAATGGCAACCCACTCCAGTGTTCTTGCCTGGAGAATCCCAGGGACGGGGGAGCCTGGTGGGCTGCCGTCTATGGGGTCGCACAGAGTCAGACACGATTGACGTGACTTAGCTGCAGCAGCAGCAGCAGCTCACTCCAGCCTGTGTGCGGACAGCATGTAGTCATGACTGCATTCATGCTGACCAAGTGGGGATAGTTAGGAGGCTGTGGCTGAGGTCCATGCAAGAGGTGATGGGGGCTGGACCAGGGCGGGAAGATGGGGCTGGGGAGCTCCAGGAGTCAAGCTGGCAGAAGGTGGTGACAGACTGGCTCTCGGGGTGAGCTTGCCGTGTGCATGCTCAGTTACTCAGTCACGTCCAGCTCTTTGCAACCCCATGAACTGTGGCCCACCAGGCTCTTCTGTCCATGGGATTTTTTTTTTTTTTAGGCAAGAATATTGAAATGGGTTGTCATTTCCTTCTCCAGGGGATTTTTCTTGACATGGGGATTGAACCTGCGTCTTCCATCTTTCAGGCAGATTCTTCACCACTGAGCCACCTGGGAAGTTCTTGGGGGTGAGGGAAAGGAAAAAAGGACTCTGCCCAGTAATGAGGGTGAGGCTGCCACTTGGAGACAGAGAACAGGGGCAGGGCAGGAGGGCTGCTGTGGGGTTGGTTCCTGTGTGCTAGGTTGGAGACCTACACTCATGCAAGAGGAGATTTGGTAAGCAATTGGCCAGTGGGGTCTGGAGCTCGGGGGTGTCTGGCCCTTCACCATCTCTGATCTTCCACTCATAACCCAAAAGCCATGCCTGTGCTTCCTGCCCAGAACCAACCCACACAACCCACCCCACCAAAGGCTCATCTCCACCTTCACCATGCTGAGTCCTCACAGTCTCAGAGGAAGGGGGCCTCCAGTCCGGGGTCAGGGCTAGACTCCACCCGGGTTGCTCTGAATGCTGGCCTGTCCCCACCCTCCACTGCCGTTTCTTCCTCTGCCCCCTAACCTGACTCCTTCCCAACCCCGTGCATCCTTCAAGCAGAGGTGGTCATGTCTCTCCCCGTATTCATCACCAGTCTCCAGTCCGGGGTCAGGGCTAGACTCCACCCGGGTTGCTCTGAATGCTGGCCTGTCCCCACCCTCCACTGCCGTTTCTTCCTCTGCCCCCTAACCTGACTCCTTCCCAACCCCGTGCATCCTTCAAGCAGAGGTGGTCATGTCTCTCCCCGTATTCATCACCAGCATCGTCCATGGAGAGCTCTATGCTCACTGTCTTCACTCCCCCCAGTCCAGGCAATCTCTTCTCTGTGCTTCCACTTCCTCCACGACAAGCAGCTGCTCAGCCATCACCTTGGGCCATTTTACACTTGACCTTTCCCATGTCTTCCCCAACATCCTTCCCTCCTGGGTCTCCGGCTGCCCTAGTACCTTCGCTCGTTCCTCTGGCATCAGCATCTCCTCTTCTCCACCTGCTTGAACCGTGCCATCCCCCAGGCTCTGTCTAGAGTGATCAACCTCCCCCTCCCAACCCAGCTGCCTACCCTAGCCCCGCCTCGACGCTCGGGGTGGCTTCATTCACACACGGCAGCTCAGCACCCCGTCACCTGTATTACTGTGGTGGTCTGGGCCATGATGCTTTTTGCTGCCACGATGAAGCACAGCCCAGCAGGCTCCATGTTCTATGGGAAATCCCTGAGCAGGCAGGGGAGCCCCCACTGGACAGAACAGTGAATGAAGGGTCCTGGGGTGGGGGACCCTCACTCTGTGCTCCAGGCCCTGGATCTGAAGATGCTAGCATGATCTCTTAACAAGCATGGATTTGGGGTCCGAATTTGGGATAATACAATACTAGACTTTACTCTGAAACCAAAGAATCTTGGTATTTTCTCTCAGGTACGTCCTAGGTAGCATCAGGTCACCAGGGACAGTAGACTGGAAAGGGTCACTCCTGATCCTTTTTCCTGATCCTCACCTTCCTTACTTTCTTCTCCTGATGCCAAGGGTTACATACACATGTCTTTCAGCATCTCATTTTTATCTTTTGGCGATCTGACAGCAGATTCCAACTGTGACTCCATTGGGAATCATCCAGTGAGCTTTAAAAAATACTGATCCCCCGGATTTGGGACTTCCCTGGCAGTCCAGTGGTTAGGACTCCGTGCTTCCACTGCAAGGAGCACAGGTTCAATTCATGGTCGAGGAACTAAGATCCCTCACATGCTACATGGTATAGCAAAAAAGAGGGAAAAGAAAAAGAAAACATTGACCCCCGCCCCACTGCTGCCCCCTGAGTTTCAATGGAATTGGTCTGAAGTGTGGCCTGGGCGTTCACAAATTGAAATGCCCCCTGGGGATTCTACTATATGACCACAGCTGAGAACCACAGTCTGGACACTGAACAATGGTGGCCCCTCTCTAAGCCATTTCTTACAAACTGAAAGTGTCAGTCACTTCGATCGTGTCCAGCTCTTTTTGACCCTAGGGACTGTAGCCCGCCAGGCTCCCCTGTCCATGGTATTCTCTAGGCAAGAATACTGGAGTGGGTAGCCATTCCCTTCTCCAGGGGATCTTCCCCACCCAGGGACTGAACCCGGGTTTCCAGCGTTGCAGGCAGATTCTTTACCGTCTGAGCCATCAGGGTAAGCCATTTCTTAAGGACTCAGTAAAGTGAGTATTTGTCTCTGGCTACTTCCATGTCCCTCAACAACTGGCTTCCTTTCCAGTCCTCTTCCCATAAAGAATATTCACTCTTCCTAAGAGGTCCTGGGTTCGGCTCTGGGGAGCCACTCACCTCATAGGGCTCCTTGGTGGGCCTGCACCTGTCTATCTGGTAGAGCTGGGTCTTGTAGCAGATGTTGTCCTGGAAGTCAGATTTCTACCGGAGAAGAAAAGAAAAAAAGTCTGGCTTAACTCTCAGAAAATAGGAATGTCTATCAAGCAGTCATTAATTTTTAAACCAGCGTTTGGCTGAGAAACGACAGAATGCAGTTGGCAGGGCACTTAACAGCAGTGGAAAGACTCCTCTGAGGACAGCCTGCAGGAGCGTGGGGAGAGGCAGGACCCAGCTTCCTGGCTCTGCCGGGAAAGGGCTTGGTGGCCCTGGGCACGCCACTGCGCCTGCTGCACCTCCGTTCTTTCATCTGTGCAATGAAGGCCACACTAAGACGTGAGCTCAGAGGCCAAATATGCGATCTGGGGAGAACAACTTACTTTATGGAACTACTGAATGGGATGCAGGTCTTGCTTATTTAAAAACAGGCCTAAGAACTTCCCTAGTGGCGCAGTGGATAAGAATCCACCCGCCAATGCAGGGGACGTGGGTTCAATCCCTGGTCCAAGAAGATCCCACAAGCTGTGGAGCAACTAAACCCCTGCAACCACAACTGCTAAAGCTGTGCTCTAGAGCCCGTCCTCTGCAACAAGAGAACCACCACAATGAGAAGCCCATGCACCACAGCTAGAGAAAAGCTTGCGTGAAGTGACACAGACCCAGCGCAACCAAAAATAAATGAACTTATAAAACAAAAACAGGCCTAAAATGGATAAATAACAAGGACCTACTATATAGTGCAGGGAACTAACTATATCTGATGTCTTATAGAGTTTTGCCAAGAAAATGCACTGGTCATAGCAAATACCCTCTTCCAACAACACAAGAGAAGACCCTACACATGGACATCACCAGATGGTCAACACCAAAATCAGACTGATTATATTCTTTGCAGCTAAAGATGGAGAAGCTCTATACAGTCAGCAAAAACAAGACCAGGAGCTGACTGTGGCTCAGATCATGAACTTCTTATTGCCAAATTCAGACTTAAATTTAAGAAAGTAGGGAAAACCACTATACTATTCAGGTATGTTGCTGCTGCTGCTAAGTCACTTCAGTCGTGTCCGACTCTGTGTGACCCCATAGATGGTAGCCCACCAGGCTCCCCCGTCCCTGGGATTCTCCAGGCAAGAACACTGGAGTGGGTTGCCATGTCCTTCTCCAATGCATGAAAGTGAAAAGTGAAAGTGAAGTCGCTCAGTCGTGTCTGACTCTTCGTGACGCCACGGACTGCAGCCTACCAGGCTCCTCCATCCATGGGATTTTCCAGGCAAGAGTACTGAAGTGGGGTGCACCATTCAGGTATGACCTAAATCAAATCCTTTACAATTATACAGTGGAAGTGAGAAATAGATTTAAGGGACTCGACCTGATAGATAGAGTGCCTGATGAACTATGGACTGAGGTTCGTTTAAAAGCCTCTTGATGAAAGTGAAAGAGGAAAGTGAAAAAGTTGGCTTAAAGCTCAAGATTCAGAAAACTAAGATCATGGCATCTGGTCCCATCACTTCATAGAAAATAGATGGGGAAACAGTGGAAACAGTGTCAGACTTTATTTTGGGGGGCTCCAAAATCACTCCAGATGGTGACCGCAGCCAAGAAATTAAAAGACGCTTACTCCTTGGAAGAAAAGTTATGACCAACCTAGATAGCATATTGAAGAGCAGAGACATTACTTTGCCAACAAAGGTCCATCTAGTCAAGGCTATGGTTTTTCCAGTGGTCATGTATGGATGTGAGAGTTGGACTGTGAAGAAAGCTGAGCGCCAAAGAATTGATGCTTTTGAACCGTGGTGCTGGAGAAGACTCTTGAGAGTCCCTTGGACTGCAAGGAGTTCCAACCAGTCCATTCTGAAGGAGATCAGCTCTGGGATTTCTCTGGATGGAATGATGCTAAAGCTGAAACTCCAGTACTTTGGCCACTTCATGCAAGGAGTTGAATCACTGGAAAAGACTCTGATGCTGGGAGGGATTGGGGGCAGGAGGAGAAGGGGATGACAGAGGATGAGATGGCTGAATGGTGTCACTGACTCGATAGACGTGAGTTTGAGTGAACTCCAGGAGTTGGTGATGGACAGGAGGTCTGGCGTGCTGCAATTCATGGGGTCGCAAAGAGTCGGACACAACTGAGCGACTGAACTGATGTCTTACAAAAACCTATAATGGAAAATAATCTGAAAAAGAATATATATGTATACAGGTATAACTGGATCACTTTGCTGTAAACATGAAACTAATACAACACTATGTATCAACCAGACTTCAAGTATTAAAAAAACAGCCCTAGTTCCTGCTCCCCACCCCAATAAAAGTAATAGCAATTCATAATATAGCTTAAAGAAGAAGTTATATAACCACACCTAAGATGGTCTAGGGGTACGATTTGGGTGCACTTCTCTCTGGCGACAGTTGAACTTAAATGACTGATTAATGTATCAGTCAACAAATATTCCCGGAAGGCCTTTACAGGCTCTCCAAATTAAAATCCATGCATCTAGGTTTTAGAAAGAGGAAGCAAGAATCAAGGGAGAAGGGAATGGCAATTAAAGTATAATATTTTACTTTTTAGTTCACTAGTTGCCCTTTCAAAATTATATACTTGTTAGTAATTGGTTAATGATATTAATAACTGGGACAGTGCCTTGGGTGCAATTAAATTAGCCTTGCCTGGAAATTACTGAGTGGACTAGCTATAGTAATTTGTGGGGAATAATTCACTCTTAAAAGCAGTCACCCACCGAGACACTGGTGCTCAGACCAACTATGTCCTGTGATTTAAGGGTTAAGTGTGAAACAGACAATAAAATAAGAACTGTCCCCTGTTAGAACTATGTTAGTTTCCACCAGGAACTTCTCAGCAGTTTGTGTGTGTGTGTGTGTACATGCACTTGCGTGCATGTGCTCAGTCGCTCGGTCATGTCCACTCTTTGCACCTCCATAGACTGTAGCCCTCCAGGCTCCTCTGTCCGTGGGATTTCCCAAGCAAGAATACCGCAGTGGGTTGCCATTTCCTACTCCAGCTTCTCAGTGGACAAAACCACAAAGCTTTGCCACACTGCAACATTTGCAGCTCTGATGCTGAGCGATCACAGAAGGTGGCAAGACACCTGGAGCAGGCAGGACACAGCCTGAGCTTCACACAAATGTCTCTTACTTGGGATGAGCCCCGCGATTGTTTAAGACTGTGAGTAACCGGGTCTCTACAGAGGTAGATGCAAGAAACTATTTTTTAAAACAAAAGCCCCTCTATCTTATCGATCAGTATTCAGAGAACTGATTCTGCCGAAAGAAGGATGTTTGAATCTGCTTGCTTGCTTGGGAAAGTAGCAGTGTCATCCTTTAAACATATGGAATCATGAACTATAAAGGCAGTTTCCTGGAAACACTTTTTAAAACTCATATTTGAGCAGCATTCATCATTTCAAAAAGAAAATCAGTGTGACCCTCCTCTGTCCCTTTTACTTGAGAACTGCTTGTCTCTAACATGGTGGTCTCTAAATGGTGTGACCTTGAGCCCATATGGGTGAAAAAGTTGTCAGCAGGCATCGACAATATGTGCATATTTATTTTATAAATTATAAGCATGTACTGTACTAACATATCATGTACACTATAAAATATGCAATAAAATGGGGATTTAAAAGGATAAGGAATGTATGGGACATATGGTTTTTTTTACAAAACCACTAGGGCTTCCCTGGTGGTCCAATGGTTAAGAATCCACTTTGCAACACAGAAACACAGGTTCAATTCCCGGTCCAGGAGGATCCCACATGCCCTAGGGCAACTAAGTCAATGCACCACAACTACCGAGCCCACGTGCTGCAACTACTGAAGCCTGTGTGCCTGGAGCCCGTGCTCCTCAAGAAGAGAAGCCACCACAATGAGAAGACCAAGCATCGAAACTAGAGGTAGCCCATGCAGAGCAACGGAGACTCAGAGTGGCCCGAAATAACAAATAACAGCTTCTTTTAAAGAAATGAAAGAGAGATGAGAAATGGCTCCAAGTCTAACATGTCTTTTGAGTCCATCACCATAGGTGAACAGAGGACCTCTGTTCTCTGGGCTAAGAGAATTTCTTAATCCCCCCTATCACATAGTAAAATGATATAAACAATACATTACAGGTCAGGGGTCCAGTCTTTCTGACCTCCACTTCTCTCCTGTGGCAGCTTTCCTGTGACCGTGCTATTGTCTCTGAAATCCAGCTGCATTTCTGCTCCATTCCAAAGTTTCATTCCATCACTGCTTCTAGAGCATGTTTTTTTTCCTCCCTCATAAAACACTGCTCTCGTTTTTAACAGCCTTTTATAATGTTTCTTCTCATCAAAGGAAAGTACCTCTTTCCTTTGAAAGTGAAAGTGTTAGTCACTCAGTCGTGTCTGATTCTTTGCGACCCCATGGACTGTAGCCCTCCAAGTTCCTCTGTCCATGGAATTCTCTAGGCAAGAACACTGGAGTGGGTAGCCATTCTCTTCTCCAGGGGATCTTCCCAACCCAGGGATCAAACCTGGGTGTCCTGCACTGCAGGCGGATTCTTCACATCTAAGCCACCACGGAAGCCCTCTATCTTTCCTTTGGTGGCTCACACAAAATAAAAAGTTCTTCTGTGGGTAATTTCACATTGAAGCCAAATCTAGGAAATACTCTAAGCTGAATCAGCTTAGAAACATCTACCCTTCCACTGCATTAACAAACCTCCCATCAAGCTTCTTGATCTGTTTAGTGACGTTTTCTGGACGTTTTCTGAAGCTATTTGCTAACAAGAGACACATTCTAACCATCTTGTCTTCTGGGCATCCTTTTGGTCATTTCCACCTCACCAGGAGAACACCATTTCCCCGACTGTCAGTGAATTTTCATCTGTAGCTCTAATTGGGCTATCACATAACTTTATATATTTTTGTAAATTTTTATTGGAATACAGTTACTTTTCAATGTTCTGTTAGTTTCTGCTATGTAGCAAAGTGATTCAGCCATGTGTATACATATATCCCCTCTGTTTTTGGATTTCCATCCCACTTAGGTCACCACAGGGCATTGAGTAGAGTTCCCTGTGCTATATCTTATTAGTCATCTGTTGTATACACAGTACGTGTGCTCAGTAGCTCAGTTGTGTCTGACTCTGCGACCCCGTGGACTGCAGCCCTCCAGGCTCCTCTGTCCATGGGATTCTCCAGATAAGAGTACTGGAGTGGGATGTGCTTTCCTTCTTCCAGGGGATCTTCCTGACACAGGGATTGAACCCAGGTCTCCGGCACTGAAGGCAGATTCTTTACCATCTGAGCCACCAGGGAAAATAGTGAATATATGTCAGTCCCAATCTCCCATATCATATGACTTTAAGTAGCACTGAAAAACTCCAGAATTTCATCTTCATTTTCTGGATTCTATGTCTTCTTAACAGTGATGACCTCACCCAGTCAGATCTCAAGGCGCACACACACAGGGTGAAGACCATGCTTCAGGAGAGTGGGTGTGAAATCACACTTCAGATGGGCTTCCCAACAACTGCAAATTTCTCTGCCTGACTTCTTTAGATCTGGTCAGCCCTCACCATTCTGAGTAGGAGAAACAGCAGGAAAGATTTACAGAATCCCCACTACCTCTGATCTAGCTTTCTTTGCAGATTTCTTTTTCAGTCATTGCTCATTTGGAAAGAGTTGATTTATGAAGGGCTTCCCAGGTGGCGCTAGTGGTAAAGAAGCCGCCAGCCAATGAAGGTGACCTAAGAGACTTGGGTTCAATCCCTGAGTCGGGAAGATTCCCTAGAGTAGGAAACAGGAACCCACTCCAGCATTCTTGCCTGGAAAACTCCATGGATGGAGGAACCTGGCAGACTATACAATCCATGGGGTAGCAAAGAACCTGTTACGACTGAAGCAACTTAGCATGCACAGCACGATTTAGTCAAAACCCTCGTAGCTCAGTACGTAAAGAGTTTGCTTGCAATACAGGAGACCTGGGTTTGATTCCTGGGTCAGGAAGATCCCCTGGAGCAGGAAATGGCAACCCACTCCAGTATCCTTGACCGGAGAATCCCATGGACAGAGAAAGCCTGGAGGACTACAGGCTATGGGGTTGCAAGAGTCAGGTATGACTGAGCAACTAAGCACACACACACAGATAGGGAAACATGTAAATTCCCTCACCTGGGCACTTATAAACTGCAGGCGGCAGAAGGATACATGGGCCCAAAGCATGAGGGTACCACAGTTCAGCGCAGACTCCCAGCTGCACCTCCCTCACCTGTGACACAGGACGCCTGGTGCCCAGACCAAGTGAAGAAGCTGTGGTCCATTTCACTCTTGTTTTCTAGAGAAGTCAATGTAAAGAGTGGCTTTTTCATCTACCCTGCTTTAGAAGTGAATCTTTGAGGGGCTCTGCTCCCCAGTTTTTATGACCACACAAGCCCCAGTGTCCCTAGGTGGGGACCCCAAGGAGCCAAGAGAAAGAGGAACAAAAAAGGCAACAAGAAGCTGAAGGGAAAAGAAGCTTGAGTCTCTCGCGAGTCGGCCCAGAGCTTAGCTCTGTGGGAGAATATTTTAAAAACACCTCAGACAAAAAGCGCTCCCCGAGAAGCAGGTTTTGCTCCTCTTTCCTCTCACGTTCAGGAAACTCAACCTCACATGAGTTTCAATTAACAGCTCAGATCAAGTGTCGGCCATTGGGAAACACTCCAGGTTTCAGAGCTCTGTTTTTGTTTTTTTTTTTCCATAGAGAGCCGAGAAAACCAGCACGGGGCCCCACTCACCCCTGACAAGTAGCGCTCGAGCTTCTTGTTTAGGAGGAAGTAGATGGCGAGGATGTGGCAGGCGCGGTTGGAGAGCACGGTGTTGATCACATCGCTGTTCTTATAGCCCAGCTTCTCGGTCATGTGCAGTACCACGCTGGGGCTCAGGTCTTCCAGGGAAATCCTGCTCAACAGAGGGACAGAGAACCAGTCACTGCGAGGCTCCGGGGCCCCCTTAGTGATGCTCACAAGCGTGGCAGCACAGAAACCCCCTCCCACCCTCAAACACCCCCTCCCACAAGGGCTCCCTCGTGGACATTCAGTCCACTCATTCATTCACTTGACTTCTTAATATGAACCATTAACATACACAACAAAAGAAAGGGAACAGTCTAATTACCCTGTGTGTGCATGCTAAGTCACTTCACTCGTGGCTGACTATGTGAGCCTACAGACTGTAGCCTGCCAGGCTCCTCTGTCCATGGGATTCTCCAAGGAAAAATACCAGAGTGGGGTGCCATGCCCTCCTCCAGGGGATCTTCCCAACCCAGGGACTGAACCCGCGACTCTTGCATCTCTTGCACTGGCAGGCGGTTCTTTACCATTAGCGCCATCTGGGTATTACCCTATGTGTGTACCCAATAAGACATTACTTTGTCAACAAAGGTCCGTCTAGTCAAAGCTATGGTTTTTCCAGTGGTCATGTATGGATGTGAGAGTTGGACTATAAAGAAAGCTGAGCACAGAAGAATTGACGCTTTTGAACCGTGGTGTTGGAGAAGACTCTTGAGAGTCCCTTGGACTGCAAGGAGATCTAACCAGTCCATCCTAAAGGAGATCAGTCCTGGGTGTTCATTGGAAGGACTGATGCTGAAGCTGAAACTCCAATACTTTGGCCACCTGATGCGAAGAGCTGACTCACTGGAAAAGACCCTGATGCTATGAAGGATTGAAGGCAGGAGGAGAAGAGGATGACAGAGGGTGAGATGGTTGGATGGCATCACCGACTCAATGGACATGGGTTTGGGTAGACTCTGGCAGTTGGAGATGGACAGGGAGGCCTGGCATGCTGCGGTTCTTGGGGTTGCAAAGAGTCGGACACAACTGAGTGACTGAACTGAACTGAGTACCTGGTTGAATTAATTGTTAACACTTTGCCTTTCTTTCTTTCTTTCTCCCTTTCTGTTTTCTTTTTCTTCCTCCTGTCCTTCCTTCTTCTCTTCACTTCCCTCTTTCTTCCTTTACTAAAATATTTCAAATCACAAACATTTTTTTCCTAAACACCTCAGGATGCATCTTTAAAAACCAATGACATCTCCTGCAGGATCATAATACCTTCAAAATATGCCCAAAGTTTTAGAAATCTCTTAATATTCTCTGATATCTAGACTATATTCCAATTTCCCTATTCATCCCAAATTTCTTTACAATCTGACACTTTTTTCCTTAAAATGTATTTATTGAACTGGGTAGAGTCCATTGTAGCTTGAATGGATTTGGGTTGGGAAAGAAGGGTATTCAGGAGTCAGCCCAGACCATGTTTAAAGGAACAATGTGAGCTCACAAGTTCACAAAGAGGGGATTTGGGACTCAGCTGTGAAGCTGGATGCTCTCAGAGGACAGGTTAAAGCTTCTACACAGGAGTGATATTAAGATAAACTCCCTTGGGATAAAATGCCCCCAAAACGAATGCCAAGTGTGTATTTATCTACTTATTTGCTCATTCAAGTCCCTGCTTCATGGAGTTTACATGGCAATGTGGACGAGAGAAAATAAATCCATTTATTCTTCACAATAGTCTTACGAAGGGTATCAGAGCTTCCCTGGTAGCTCAGTGGTAAAGAAACCACCTGCCAATGCAGGAGACGTGGGTTCAGTCCTTGGGTTGGGGAGATCTCTTGGAGAAGGAAATGACAACCCACTCCCGTATCCTTGCCTGGAAAATCCCATGGACAGAGGAGCCCGGTGGGCTACAGTCCATGGAGTTGCAAAGAGTTGGTCATGACTTAGCAACTAAACAACAACAACAAACCATTATTATCTCCATTCAACAGATAAAGAAACTGAGGCCCACAGCAGGAAAGTAACTCATCCAGGGGCACACTGGCAAGAAGTAGCAGCTATGTAGAACATGAAAGTAGGAGAAGGGCATAGGGAATATATGTGTTGGTAGTGGAGGTGTGTCATCAGATACAACATTCTACATTCCTGAAGAGACAGGCAAGGACAATACTCTGTGAGCAGAAAGCAGGCACATCTGGCTAGAAAGCTCTGTAGCCCTGCCAAAGAGTCTGGAGACATTTTTGGTGGAACTTCAGAACCAGGAGGAGAAGGGGACGACAGAGGATGAAATGGCTGGATGGTATCACTGACTTGATGGACATGAGTCTGAGTGAACTCCAGGAGTTGGTGATGGACAGGGAGGCCTGGTGTGCTGTTATTCACGGGGTCGCAAAGAGTCGGACACGACTGAGCGACTGAACTGAACTGAACAGGACCATAACACTAGGAAAAGCCACAGGGTACAACCCCATAGTGGTGCAGAAGAGACCGACTTGCCAAGCTCACAGGGGCAGCAAGGGCAGACCTGGGTCTGTTGGCCATCGTAACTAGGTCAGCTCTCCCTCTCCTAGGTCTGGCTAAGTGCCACCCCAAAAAAGGTGTCCGAGAAACCACAAAATCTGCCTTCCTCACTCCTGTTGGCTACAAAAATCGCTAATTCTAGAAACCGTTTGGAGTAGGCTTGCTATGATTAATAGTTAAAAATAATAACATCTGTTTTAAAAGGATATGATTACTTGAAGGTTGCCAAAGCACTTAACACGGAGAACACAACCGTTTGAAACTACCTGGTAACATCCAAGTGCCCCTGGCCATGCCCTTGATCAATGAAACCACTCCCACTTGACCCCACTCCTGGCCAATGAGATCACTGCCCTTTTATGTTGGCCAATCAGACCACAGCCTCATGGCCACTCCTTCAGCCAATCAGATCATGATTTTTGTGACTCCACCCCAGCCAATCATCCATGGCTGCCGTTTGGATGGCTCCGCCCTCTACCTGGAGCAGGTCCTGGAAGGAAGTGTGCTCTGGGTGTGAGATGCCACCAGGGTGGGGCTGGAGTCAGAGGAGAGAAGAGAAAAGTGAGCAGTCTCTGCCCTTCCTACCCACTGTCTTCAAAAACAGGTGAGCTCTGCCAAACGTAGACTGTGGACTGGCTCTTGACTAACGGCAATATTTTGAACGTTTTCAATATGCAATGTATATATTGAGTGCCTGAAGAATCCCATGGACAGAGGAACCTGGCAGGCTATATAGTCCATGGGCTCGCAAACAGTCGGACTTGACTTAGCAACTAAACCACCACCAACCATACTTGTATCAGTTGTTGAATTTGTATTACCTCTCCAAGTTTTGATGATATAAACAATATTTTACAAGTGTTCTAGAATACGAGGTACAATTTTGAGTCAATATGCATAAAGTTCAATTTCATTCCAGTTTGGTCTAAGTCTGTCCTTTGTTACCAATGACCTGCTTTCCCTCCCATTCATCCCCAGAGCTACCCTGAGGTGTGGGAAGACAGTCCCAGGCAGGGTGATGGAGGAGGCAGCCAAGGTCTGCTCTAGAAAAAAATGTCTGCTGCCAGAACAGAGAGGTGAGCCTGGTATACAGCAGACATCTGTAACTGACTGGCACGAACTTATTATAAAAAGTTTCCTTTTAAAGATATTTTCTTCTTGCCTCTTGCAGGTCAACTCAGAGGCTTGAATGAATTAACAGAAGGCTTCACAGAACAGTGATAGAAAACATGAGACCTTTATTTTCTCTTTCCCAACAGTAAAACACTGACAACATCTAAAATAATTAAATCTGGGGCTACATATGTTGAGAAGCTATAAAATAGACTTCAAAAAGAAAATATTTCTTTCTCCGGTTGCATGTTCTCATTTTGTTTATCTGTGTCCTGGTAAATATCAAGGGCACTTTTTTTTTTTTCTTTTGCAGTCTATCTTTTTCAAAATAAAGACTAAGGAAGATGTGTCTTTTCTAATAGTTTAGATTTCTGGTTTCATTACTTTAAAAATTAGACTTTGGTTTGCCTTGAAAAATTGGACATTGATTTGCTTCATTAAATGAGTAATGAGCCTTACCTAAAGAGAAGGCATTGAGCGGCTGCTTTCCTTCATATACAGGTTCTCAATCATTTTTACAATCTACCCAACTAGATCTTGAACAACCAAGTCCAAATGCAAAAAGGACCAAACTGGCAGAGCCAGTACAGGTAACTAGAATTTAAGAGTTAATCTACAAAAGGCTGTTTATAACCCGTGGAGAAGTGACAAAATGAGCCAGGCATGAATCTCTGAATGAAGATGCAACCGGCAAGGAGGGAGGGCTGTATCTGTAATAGCTGCTTCACGCCCTTCAACGCCTGCTGCACTGAGGGGGTTGAGTCTGCTCATTTAGATGGTGATTACATTAGGCTAATGACTCATTTGGCCGCCACCGGTGCCTGCCCCCTTATAGAGAGCATAGCTGTGTACTGCCAGGCAGCGTGAGCCTGGTAATGAGGCTCGGCCCTTTGGCTTCGCTTTCCATCTCACGTTGGGCTAATATTTCTGGTGTCTATTTCAGGTACTAGCCCACATTGAGCCAGTGCTAGAAACCAGCAGTCTGTTTCCAGGTTCCCTTGGTAACCCAAGTCCCCTAGACTTTGTTTAAATTACCTCTTATGAGTCAAAGGCTAGAATTCTAGATGGCAGCTCTCTCTGGCCAAGGCAAGTGTCAGTGGGGCCCAGGAGCCAGGTTGCAGGCCCCAGCACTGTCCACCCAGGCCCTCGGAAGCCCCTCAGAGCCTCCTCCCCAGGACGGAGCTCTGCCTGCCGTCTTGTGTGGAGAAGCTGGCGCTGCAGCTTTCACAGGCTCGGGGCCTGTTTCCAGAGCGTCCTGGGCAGACATCACCCCTTCCCTGCCCTGTCACTGCCCTACGAGTCCCCCTTCTTCAGATCTAGAATGGGCAGGCCCCTCTAGGTCTGAAGGAAGAAAGACTCTAGGTGGGTCTCAGTCCTGGAAGGTGTTTGACCCCTGGGGTCTTCATGCTTGCTCTGAAGTCACCAAAGGGTGGGGGCCTTCCCCGGTGGTCCAGTGGTTGGGGCTACGCCTTCCAAGGCAGGGGGTGCGGGTTCCGTCCCTGGTCAAGGAGCTGGGATCCCACATGCCTCAGCCAAAAAACCCCAAAACACAGCACAGAAGCAGTATGGTAGCAAATTCATTAAAGACTTTAAAAAATAATGGTCCACATTAAAAAAAAAAATCTTAAAAAAATTTTTTTACAAAATAAAGTCACCAAGGGGAGGGTCCTTATTCCCCTAACTCAGACTAGTGAGCAGTATGTCAAACGAGTAGGGGAAAAGGGCAAGGAAGTATTTTCCTGTGTGACTCTTTGCCACCCCATGTCGCCCGCCAGGCTCCTCTGTCCATGGGGTTCTCCAGGAAAAGAATTCTGGAGTGGGTAGCCTTTCCCTTCTCCAGGGGATCTTCCCGACCCAGGGATCAAATCCGGGTCTCTGGCATTGCAGACGGATTCTTGACTATCTGAGCCACCAGGGAAGCCTAGGATTTTCCTGTACTTGTTTACAAGTCTGGAGTCGATACCCCCACTCGGGGACACATGGGCCATCAAGGTGTCCCTCAGTGTTCCCATACTGTGGGCTCCTGCCTGGAGCTTCCTCATGGACTCCTTCTCGAGCAGATGGCACAGGGAAACACGGGCTGAAGCCTCTCCCGCCTTTCTTCCTGCCCCCAGCATTTCAGAGCAGGGACTCGGGGCTGAAACAAACATCAGAGCAAAGAGGTGGCAGAAGAGGAGCCTGTGGGGCATTTTGAAGGGATGGGGGCAATTCCACCGGATTCCAGCCCACGCTGGCAGGACAGCTCTTGAGTGGAACACACACACACACTCATACACACTCTCAAACAGATCCACTCACAGACACTCCAACAGACACATGCATACTCACATACCCTCACACACTCAACACAGATTCACACATACAGACACAGACATCCACAACCAGGTATACTCAGACACACACACACTCAAACAGATACACAAACAGACACATGCATACTCACATACCCTCACACACTCAACACAGATTCACACACTGAAACACATACAGACACAGACATCCACAACCAGGCATACTCAGACATACACACACTCAAACAGATACACAAACAGACACTCCAACAGACACACATACACACTCACATACCTCACACACTCAAACACAGATTCACACACTGAAACACATACACTCACACACACAAACAGGCATACTCACACACACACACACTCAAACAGATACACAAACAGACCCTCCAACAGACACACATACACACTCACATCCCTCACACACTCAAACACAGATTCACACACTGAAACACATACACTCACACACACAAACAGGCATACTCAGACACACACACACTCAAACAGATACACAAACAGACCCTCCAACAGACACACATACACACTCACATACCCTCACACACTCAACACAGATTCACACACTGAAACACATACAGACACAGACATCCACAACCAGGCATACTCAGACATACACACACTCAAACAGATACACAAACAGACACATGCATACTCACATATCCTCACATACTCAACACAGATTCACACACTGAAACACATAGCAGACACAGACATCCACAACCAGGCATACTCAGACACACACACATTCAAACAGATACACAAACAGACGCTCCAGCAGACACATGCATACTCACATACCCTCACACACTCAACACAGATTCACACACTGAAACACATACACTCACACACAGACACAGGCATACTCAGACACACACACACTCAAACAGATACACAAACAGACACTCCAACAGACACACATACACACTCACATACCCTCACACACTCAACACAGATTCACACACAGAAACACATACACTCACACACAGACACCCACAAACAAGCATACTCAGACACACACACACTAAAACAGATACACAGACACTCCAACAGACACACATACACACTCACATACCCTCACACACTCAACAGATTCACACACTGAAACACATACACTCACACACACAAACAGGCATACTCAGACACACACATACTCAAACAGATACACAAACAGACCCTCCAATAGACATATGCACACTCACATACCCTCACACACTCAACGCAGATTCACACACTGAAACACATATACTCACACACACAAACAGGCATACTTAGACACACACACACACTCAAACAGATACACAAACAGACCCTCCAACAGACACACATACACACTCACATACCCTCACACACTCAACACAGATTCACACACTGAAACACATACACTCACACACACAAACAGGCATACTCAGACACACACACACTCAAACAGATACACAAACAGACCCTCCAACAGACACACATACACACTCACATACCCTCACACACTCAACACAGATTCACACACTGAAACACATACACTCACACACACAAACAGGCATACTCAGACACACACACACTCAAACAGATACACAAACAGACCCTCCAACAGACACACATACACACTCACATACCCTCACACACTCAACACAGATTCACACACTGAAACACATACACTCACACACACAAACAGGCATACTCAGACACACACACACTCAAACAGATACACAAACAGACCCTCCAACAGACACACATACACACTCACATACCCTCACACACTCAACACAGATTCACACACTGAAACACATACACTCACACACACAAACAGGCATACTCAGACACACACACACTCAAACAGATACACAAACAGACCCTCCAACAGACACACATACACACTCACATACCCTCACACACTCAACACAGATTCACACACTGAAACACATACACTCACACACACAAACAGGCATACTCAGACATACACACACTCAAACAGATACACAAACAGACCCTCCAACAGACACACATACACACTCACATACCCTCACACACTCAACACAGATTCACACACTGAAACACATACACTCACACACACAAACAGGCATACTCAGACACACACACACTCAAACAGATACACAAACAGACCCTCCAACAGGCCCATGCATACTCACATACCTTCACACACTCAACACAGATTCACACGCTGAAACACATACAGACACAGACATCCACAACCAGGCATACTCAGACACACACACACTCAAACAGATACACAAACAGACACTCCAACAGACACACATACACACTCACATACCCTCACACACTCAACACAGATTCACACACAGAAACACATATACTCACACACAGACACCCACAAACAAGCATACTCAGACATACACACACTCAAACAGATACACAGACACTCCAACAGACACACATACACACTCACGTACCCTCACACTCAACACAGATTCACACACTGAAACACATACACTCACACACACAAACAGGCATACTCAGACACACACACACTCAAACAGATACACAAACAGACCCTCCAACAGGCCCATGCATACTCACATACCTTCACACACTCAACACAGATTCACACGCTGAAACACATACAGACACAGACATCCACAACCAGGCATACTCAGACACACACACACTCAAACAGATACACAAACAGACACTCCAACAGACACATGCACACTCACATACCCTCACACACTCAACACAGATTCACACACTGAAACACATACACTCACACACACAAACAGGCAAACTCAGACACACACACACTCACTTGCTCACTCAGGCCTTAGCTTGTCTAAACAGTCCCTCTGTGTGAATTAGAAAGAGGCGCTGCTCAAGAAAGACACAGGCCTTCAGCAGCAGGTTTGAGGAGGGGAGAGTGGCCTGGTCTTCAGCCCCCACATACCCTCTGGCAGGTGCCCCCTGAAGGGTGCACTCTGCACAACCATGTGGGATGGCCCTGCCTACACTTCTCCTGGTGCACGGAGGGGAGCCCCACGTGCAGACCTGTGGGTGCAGAGAGGGGCAGGGCAGCCAAGAGAAGATGTGGCCTTCCCTTGAGTCACACAGAGTATCCTGTCCACAACCATTCAGGGCTTGTAAGACAGGCCCCACCTCGCCTGAGGAGGGGTCCCTCTGCGTGCACTTAGTACCTGTTGGGATAGGTGATGTTACATGGCACTTTGCCCACGTAATTCTCATTCAGCCAGCGATTCGCCAGCGCCTGCTGAATGTTGGGCCTCTTCACAGGATCTGGTTCCAGGAGAGAACGCAGGAAGTTCACAGCTCCTGTGAAGACATTGGGCAAACGTCACACGTGTTACAGGCTGAAAGCAGACCGAGGCAGGTGACCCACCACACCTCCCAGGCCACTGTTTATCTATTTTGTGGATCTTGGGGGGCCGCCCATCCAGAGTATAAAATATCTGTCCAAGGAGGTATCTGGAACATGGTAAGGCAGGAACTGGTGTGGGTCTCCCCACATACCATACTTCCCCAAACCCCTTGTGGTTTCTCTTGTGGTTCACCACTAACAGTGAGCCAAAGAGGAATGGACGAATGTAAAAGGACAATGCTGGATCTCAAGGTAGGTTTTAAGGAATTTATACATAGGCCTTTCAGGTGGCACTAGTGGTAAAGAACCACCTGCCAATGCAGGAGATGTGAGAGATGCAGGTTTGATCCCTGGGTCCGGAAGATCCCCTGGAGGAGGGCATGGCAACCCATTCCAGTACTCCTGCCTGGAGAATCCCATGGACCAAGGAGCCCAGTGGGCTACAGTCCATGGGGTCACAAAGAGTTGGACATGACTTAGCGTCTAAACCACCATATATATATTTATATATATATGGAATTCCCTGGCAGTCCAGCGACTAAGACTCTGTGCTCCCAATGCAGACGGCCTGGGTTCGATCCCTTGTCAAGGAACTAGAGCCCACATGCCACAACTGGAAGATCACACATGCCACAACCAAGACTCAGATTCTTTTCCAGATTCATTTCCCTTATAGATGATTGTAAAATACTGAGTAGAGTTCCCTGTGCTATACATGCATCCTTTAAGATTATAACAATGGAGATAAGAATACAACACTAAAGAAAATGTTTATAATGCACATGAAGGTCACAGGCTCCAAAATTGTTGAGCATGAGAGTATGCAGGTCTTCATATGGACAAAGACTGCCAGGGATTCCCTGAAAATGAAGATGCTCTGTCTTGCTTGAGTTTGGGGACCAGGATGTTTTCTTATTTATATTCATTTTATATATATTTTTCCTTTTTTTCCCTTTTTTTTTGTATTCTTTCTTTTTTTTTAATTTTTACTTGTACTTTATTTTGCTTTATAATACTGTATTGGCTTTGCCATACATTGACATGAATCAGCCACAGGTGTACATGAGTTCCCAATCCTGAACCCCCCTCCCACCTCCCACTCCATATCATCTCTCTGGATCATCCCCGTGCACCAGCCCCAAGCATCCTGTATCCTGTATCGAACATAGACTGGCAATAGTACCCTTGCAATAGAAAAAATATTCTTTTATGTAACTTTGTACATGATATCCCATTTCCAATATACCAAATAAAACTTTGCAGAAACTAATCTTAATTTGCTTGGTCATCGAACTTTTAAAATCTTTTTCTCTAAAGCTATTTTTTAGTTTCCTAAGATAATCCATATAGTTAAGGCTATTGTCTTTCCAGTAGTCATGTACAAATATGAGAAATGGACCATAAAGAATGCAGGGTGCTAAAGAATTGATGTTTTCAAACTGTGGTGTTGGAGAAGACTCTTGAGAGTTCCTTGGAAAGCAAGGAGATCAAACCAATCAATCTTACAGGAAATCAACCCTGAATACTCATTAGAAGGACTGATGCTGAAGCTGAAGCTCAAATACTTAGGCCACCTGATGCAAAGAGCCAACTCATTGAAAAAGACCCTGATGCTAGCAAACATTGAGGGCAGAAGAAGGGTGTGATGGAGGATGAGATGATTGGATGGCATCACTGATTCAATGAACATGAATTTGAGCTAGCTCCGAGAGATAGTCAAGGACAGAGGAGCCTGGCGTGCTGCAGTCCAGGGGGTTGCAAAAAAGTTGGACATGACTTGGCAACTGAACAATAGCAACAAGATAATCTCACCTTTCAAAGAAAAGTCATAAAAATTGTCACTTTCTCACAGGCTTCAGTTGTCATTTTAAAACTGTCCTTTGAAGAATGATGGGTATTATGGTCAACCATCTTTGCAGGGTAAAAATGAAGCTGTCAAGAGGGGCTAACTCTGATGCCAGAACCAACCCCAAAGAAAAAACTTTTGCTAGGTCAGGCCACCAGGTAACCCTTCGACGAAGGTTTCCAAGCAGTGGATGAGGCCACTGGAAGGCCATTTCCTTTTGAGAATGCAGTGGGTAAAAATAAATGTGTAGATGACAAAGCAGACATGAGAGGTATTTAATATTCTAAGTTTTATAGCTGAGTCTCCAAATACAACTTTTCTACAATGTTCCTCAGTGCTCTGAAGAGCAAATGGGGCTGTAAAAGAGGAGTCTCTCTTGTTGGAACTTCCACCTCCCTTCTCTCCACTTCCCTATATTGTAAAGTCATTTGGATGCTTAATCGGGGCATCTATTGGTCAAAGAAAAAAAGACTATGAGCATAATGAGTTGAAACCAGGAGACTCTTCAGTTAATGAAGTTTCTGAGACATCTCTGCTGTTGTCATTGTTCAGTCACTCAGCTGTGTCCGACTCTTTGCATCCCCATACACTGCAGCACACCGGGCCTCCCTGTCCATCACCAAACTCATGTCCATCGAGTCAGTGATGCCATCCAACCATCTTGTCCTCTGTGTCATCTTCTTGTCATCTTGTCATCTCCTCTCGCCTTCAATCTTTCCCAGCATCAGGGTCTTTTCCAATGAGTCAGTCTTTGCATCAGGTGGCCAAAGTATTGGAGCTTCAGCATCAGCCCTTCCAATGAATATTCAGGACTGATTTCTTTTAGGATTGACAGGCTGGATCTCCTTGCAGGCCAAGGGACTCTAAAGAGTCTTCTCCAACATCACAGCTCAAAAGCATCAATTCTTTGGTGCTCAGCCTTCTTTATGGTCCAACTCTTACATCCATACATGACTAATGGATAAACCATAGCTTTGACTAGATGGACCTTTGCTGGCAAAGTAATGTCTCTGCTTTTTAATATGCTGTCTAGGTTGGTCATAACTTTTCTTCCAAGGAGCAAGCGTTTTTTAATTTCATAGCTGCAGTCGCCATCTGCAGTGATTTTGGAGACCCCCAAAATAAAGTCTCTCACTGTTTCCATTGTTTCTCCATCTATTTCCCACGAAGTGATGGGACCGGATGCCATGATCTTAGTTTTTTGAGTGCTGAGTTTTAAGCCAATTTTTTCACTCTCCTCTTTCACTTTCAAGAGGCTTTTTAGTTCCTCTTCACTTTCTGCCATAAGGGTGGTGTCATCTGCATATCTGAGGTTACTGACGTTTCTCCTGGCAATCTTGATTCCAGCTTGTGCTTCATCCAGCCCAGTGTTTCTCATTATGTACTCTGCATATAAGTTAAATAAGCAGAGTGACAATATTCAGACATATTCCTTTCCCAATTTGGAACTAGTCTGTTGTTCCATGTCCAGTTCTAACTGTTGCTTCTTGACCTGCATACAGTTTCTCAGGAGGCAGGTAAGGTGATCTGGTATTCCCATTTCATGAAGAATTTTCCACAAGCACTTCTCTGCTATCTTTTTGATCAATATTGTCATCGACAGGAGAATGTTGGATCCCACTAAAAAAAGATATCCCACATCCAAAGACAAAGGAGAAGCTCCAACAAGACAGTAGGAGGGGTGAAATAGTGTTTAGAATTAAACCCCATAGCCACCAGAGATACTCAGAGGGCTCAAACAAAAGCTTGTACGCACCAGGACCCAGAGACTCCACAAGAGACTGGGCCAGACCTGCCTTTGAGTGTTTGCGTGTCTCCTGTGCAGGCATGGGTCAGCAGTGGCCTGCCATGGGGACAGGGGCTCTGGCTGCAGGCCTTGGAGATGCAGCATGTGGCTTAAGTCCTCTTGGAGGAGGTCGCCATCAGCCCCACCATAGAGCTGCCAACCAGACAACCCACAAACCAGAGAACAGTTATCCCGAAGAAGTTCTCTCACTGCTGCAAAAGTTCTAGGGTCCACAGCAGACTTTCCAACCTGGGGATCTGCAAAGGGACTGAGAATCCCCAGGGAATTTGACTTGATGGCCAGTGGGATTTGATTACAGAACTTCCACAGGACTAGGGAAACAGACTCTTAGAAGGCACAAACAAAACCTTGTGCACACCAGGACCCAGGAGAAAGGAGCAGTGACCCCACAAGAGACTGAGCCAGAGTCACCTATGAGTGTCTAGGAGTCTCCAGCAGAGGCATGGGAATACACTGGCCTGCCGCGGGTCAGGGCACTGAATACAACAGTTCCAGGGGCCATGGTGTACTGGCCTAAGTCCTTTTGAAGGAGGTTGCCATTACCCCTGCCAAACTACAGGGAGGGAACACAGCCCCACCCATCAGCAGAAAACTGGACATCTCTGTTGCTTACCCTCAAAGGACCTAAACAGCAACCCAGGCTTTTTCAGAGTATGATTTTACCCCAAAGAGCTAAGAACAGACTGGAAGTGAGTTTTTGTTCTATTTTCAGAACCAAGCACTCTGCGCCATCACAAATTGCTGATGAGCACAAGTAATTTTAGTTCAGATCTCTACCAGTGAATTTTCTTTCTTTGGACATCACAAATATTGCATTGGTATCCAAAAAGGATTTTGAAAACATCTTTGGAGCTCTTTGAAGTCTGTGTGAGGGTCTTGAATATCCCTATGACTCATGAGCAAAAGGCATAAAAATATTTTCCACTGTTCTGGAAAGCTGTGGGGGCCATGGCCACACATCCCACCCAGCACTTCTAAGCTAGCACTTGGGGTCTCCATTTGGAGCCAGGTATAGGGATGACCCACCCAGGATGTGGTCCCTCTCTGTGCCCCGTGTCACAGGAGGTACACACTCCTCCAGTGCAAAACCTGTTTCCTCCAAGCATCAGCTTTCTGGAGCCTGGGCTGGCTTGTGTGAGCTCCATGACCCCGTGCCTTGGGAAAGAGCCCCAGGAGGCAGGCGAAGCCATCAAATTCTTTGTTCTATTGCAGCCCGTGGGATGCTGAGAGAGATCTCACCGTACCAGAGGCTCCTTCACCATCAGCTCCCAGGAGAAAGCAGCAACAACAATTATTTGATGATTGAGGCTTCTCGGAAATCCTTTTTACCCTATCTATATAAATTCTTTTTTAGATTCCCATCATTATAGTTTATTACAAGATACTGACTATAGTTCCCTGTGCTATACAGTAGGATGTTGTTTATTTTGTATATAGTCGTGTGTATCTGTTAATCCCAAACTCCTAATTATCCCTCCTCCCTTTGCCCTTTGGTAACTATAAGTTTGTTTTCCATGTCTGTGATTCTGTTTCTGTTTTATAAATAAATTCATTTAAATCATTTTTTTTTAGATTTCACATATAAGTGATATCATATGATATTTGTCTCTAGCCGTCTGACTTTGTGATAATCTCTAGGCCTACCCAAGTTGCTACAATGGCATTATTTTCTTCCTTTTTATGGCTAAGTAGCATTCCGGTGTGTAATGTGTGTGTGTGTATACCACAATTTCTTTATCTAGTCATCTGTCAATGAACATTTAGGTTGCTTCCTTGTCTTGGTTATTGTAAATAGTACTGCTACAAACATGTATCTTTCCAAATTAGAGTATTCTCCAGATACATGCCCAGGAGTGGGATTGATGGATCATATGGTAATTCTGGCTTCCCCAGTGGCTCAAGGGGTAAAGAAACCACCTATGATGCAGGCAACCCAGGAGATGTAGGTTCGATCCCTGGGTCGGGAAGATCTCCTGAAGGAGGGCATGGCAACGCACTCCAGTATTCTTGCCTGGAGAATCCCATGGACATGGCAGCCTGGTGGGCTACAATCCAGAGGGTCGCAGAGTCAAACACGGCTGAAGTGACAGCACACATGCACGCATGGTAATAACTCTAGCTTTAGTTTTTAGGGAACCTCTATACTGTTCTCCACAGTGGCTGCACCAGTTCACATTCCTACCAACAGTGTAGGAAGGTTCCTTTTTTTCCCACACGCTCTCCAGCATTTATTATTTGTAGATTCTTTGATGATGGCCATTCTGACCAGTGTGAGGGGATACCTCACTGTCGCTTTGATTTGCATCTCTCTAATAATGAGTGATGCTGAGCATCTTTTCACGTAAAATCAATTGGCACTGACACATCCCTCGCAGGTGCTAACATCCCGCCTTTAGTATCACCTCAGTGACTTCATGGGGCAAAACCCGCTTGATCTAAAGTGAGTATCTGGAATGTGTCCAAAATGCCTTCCTTGAGGTGTAGTGATGGAAAGGTAAACATGGAAGCTGTGAAAGGCATTCACAACTCTGTGATGTACAAGCACCAACAAGCACAAAGAGAAACTCTGGAAGCCAGAATTGGAAAGATCCCAACAGCTTAAGCTTTCGAACTACATGGTGGGGAAGAGGGATGATTCTTGGAAAGCATGCAGAACAGACTCAAAGGGCAATAACACTGTGCTTTTTTTCAGCTCAAATTTGGCAAAAATTCTTCCAACTTCATCTAAAAAAAAGTATTGTTATACAGTAGATGTGGAGAGACCATTACAAGTATGAGTGATATAAATTAATAAAGATGTGTTAATGAGACACTTAATAAAATGTCATATTCTCAATTTGGATATTTCGGTTTTGATATTACTCAAAACATGAGGACAATAGATAACACTGCCAAATCTGCGGTGGGGAGGGGAGGGGGGGCATCTTACACAAAATAAAGTAAGGAAAAATAGAAAAGCAACCCTTTATACATAGCTCAGTTGGTAAAGAATCTGCCTGCAAGGCAGGAGACCCCAGTTTGATTCCTGGGTTGGGGAGATCTGCTGAAGAAAGGATAGGCTACCCACTCCAGTATTCTTGGGCTTCCCTCGTGGCTCAGCTGGTAAAGAATCCGCCTGCAATGTGGGAGACCTGGATTCCATCCCTGGGTTGGGAAGATCTCCTGGAGAAGGGAAAGGCTACCCACTCCAGTATTCTGGCCTGGAGAATTCCATGGACTGTATACTCCATGGGGTTGCAAAGAATCAGACACAGCTGAGTGACTTTCACTTTCAAAGAAGCAACCCAGTACAGGAGGGAAGTTCAGATTTGGGGGTCAAGGGGAAGTAAATAAAAAACTGGAGAAGCTATATAATCTTGCTGGGACTCAGTTTCCTCCTTGATAAATTGGGAATAATAGAGCTTAACTTACAGAGTTGTTATGAGAACAGAAGATGCTCTGAAAAGCACTTACCCATGGCCATTCAATAAATGGCAGCCGTTCCTGCTGCTGGACGCTAGTATTCTGGGAGGTGAACAAGCTGGTGTCACATGGTACCACAGATGAGGGTGGGCCAGCACAGTGGAAGGAAAAAGTGGTCAACTTGGGGTGCAAATAACAAAGAGCTGGAGAAGCAGGGGGCTGACGGAAAGCAGTGACTGATCCCCAGAACTCATGTCCTTCACTCTATAAACCAGAGAAGATGACCTGAGCTTCCTCAGCTTCAAGGGTGCAGTTCTGGGCCCTACTGGATCGGGCCAGATCTCATAGCTGAGTAGCCAAATGAGTCTGTGGGGCTTCCCAGACGGCACACTTTAACACAAGGGCCAGGGACTCAGATTCCCTGAACAACTACTATGTGCCAACACTATGCTTGATAGCACAAACCTGGCACAAAAGGTTAAAGCCTGAGGTGGGTAGATATTTACACATCTTACTATTGGAGATCAGTCCTGAATATTCATTGGAAGGACTGATGCTGAAGCTGAAACTCCAATCCTTTGGCCACCTGATGTGAGGAACTGATTCATTTGAAAAGACCCTGATGCTGGGAAAGATTGAAGGCAGGAGCAGAAGGGGACAACAGAGGATGAGATGGTGGGATGGCATCACCGACTCAATGGACATGGGTTTGGGTGGACTCTGGGAGTCGGTGATGGACAGGGAGGCCTGGCATGCTGCAGTCCATGGGGTCACAAAGAGTTGGACACGACTCAGCGACTGAACTGAACTGAACTGAAACATCTACTCATCTCAGGCTTTAACCCTCTGTGTTGGAATAGCAAGAGAATAAAAGAGGAGAGTGAAAGTGTTAGTAGCTCAGTTATGTCTAACTCTTTGCAACCCCATGGACTGTAGCCCACCAGGCTCCTCTGCTCATGGGATTCTCCAAACAAGAATACTGGAGTGGGTTGCCATGCCCTTCTCCAACCCAGGGATCGAATCCAGGTCTCTTGCATTGCAGGCAGATTCTTTCCCACTGAGCCATCAGGGAAGTCAAAAGGGGAGGAGGGCGTGTCCAAATTCCTATATCATAAAATCAGATATAAAAATGCATTTCATGCTTGTTCATGCTTGACCAATCAAGACTATAAGGTCCTGTACAGATATGAAGATCTCTAAAAAGCACACACAGAGTTTAAGTTCAGTTCAGAGTTTAAGGCCAAAGTCAAAACTGTCTGTCCCAAGCAAGAGCTATGTGAGACTGGATATCAACTCCAATGATACCAAAATTGTTTGGAATATTTCTAATATTTCTTTTGTTCCCTTTGGACTTAAAAAAAAAAGATATTTTCAGGGTGCAACTTTTACTTCTTTGAAGGTACATTTAATTGTCACAATAAGAAGGCATCTAGAGCCTAGCCTGCTAATGCTGAGTAATAGTACTGGGATAAAAACAAGGTTGGTTCAGAAGCAATGAAACTGATTTCCTTGTGGTTTTAGTCTGCCTGTCCTTGCCTTGCTGCCCGACCCACCCTGGTGCCGATGGCAGGGACCCCCTCCTCCCACAGCCTGTGGCTCACACGAGTAATGCCGCTTAATCAGATATTTCTGGCTTTTCACCTTCCAGACACATGGTAGGATTGCATTTCCTCAGGTCCTTTAGCTGGGTGATGCCATGTGAAATGTTTTAGAAAGTTACAAGTTATGAGTGGAATGTTGGTGGGAGATTTCACTGCTGAAAAGAGACCTTCTAGATTTCTGTTTCCCTCTGCACAGATCAGACACATTTGAAATAGTGGCTGCCCCATTGGTCTGGGAGCTTGATTGACAAGAATGAGCAGAACCCTTCAACTTTTGATCCAACTCTCCACAGATACGTAGCATGAATGAGACATGAATCTTGGTTGAATTCCCTAGTTGTTCAGTGGTTAGGACTCCGAGCTTCCAAAGCAGGGGGTATAGGTTCAATCCCTGCTTGGAGAGCTAAGATTCTGCATGCTACATGGTACAACCAACAAGAAAAAAAGAATCTTTGTTGTCTTATGCCACTGAGATCAGGGGGCTATTTGTTACTGCAGCATAACCTAGGCTATCCTGACTGGTACAATGAGAAGCAGCTCTAGCTCTTCAGGGTCTCCTGGAGAGCTAGAGCTGGAATTCTGGAATTCAGAGCTGGAACTCTGGAATTCAGAGTGAACACTGTCTGCTTTTTCCAGGCATGAAGTTAGAAACAACCTCCTATTGTTCTTTGTACTGGGACACTTTAGACAAAACAGGCTCTGAACAATAAGAGGAACTTCAAAATCCCTCTGAAAGATGGCAGTCCTATGATTATATAACTCTTAAAGAGACTACCTTGAAAGACTGTATTTATTTGTAAGTGTTAAATCTTACTTGTTACCACAATGAGGTATCATTATATCCCTATCGGAATGGCTAAAATTAAAAACAGTGAGAGTACCAAATGCTGGCAAGGATGCAGAGAAACTGGATCACTCATGCCTTGCTAGAAAGAACGCAAAGTGGTACAGCCACCCAGAACAGAAATGTAGCAGTTGCTTACAAAACCAATTATATGCTTATTATGCAACCCAGCTATGTCAGAGAAGTGAAAACATGTTCTCACAAAACCTGTATATAAATATTGACAGCAGATTTATCCATAGTATCTGGAAACAACTCAATACACTTCTGTAGGTAAATACATACACTATGGTAAATCTATACCATGGACTACTACTCAGCAAGAAAAAACAACAACAACAAAGGATTGGTGTGTGAAACGACTTGGATGGATCCCAAAGGAATTATGCTAAGTGAAAAGAAGAGATACAAATATATTGGATTTTCAAAAAGCCAAAATTACAGAATTGGAGAACAGGTTAGTGGTGGCCAGGGGTTAGGCAAGGTGGGAGGCAGGGAGCTGGCTGAGGCTACACAAGGGCAAGATAAGGAATTCTGGTCATGGGATTGTTCCATATCTTGACTTAATTAGCACATGAATCTACACATGTGGTGATGACACTGCAGAGAATTAAATACACGCCAACACAAGTGCATGTCCATCTGAATAAGGTCAATGGCTTTTACCCGTGGACAGTGCCAGACTTTATTTTTGGGGGCTCCAAAATCACTGCAGATGGTGACTGCAGCCATGAAATTAAAAGATGCTTACTCCTTGGAAGGAAAGTTATGACCAACCTAGATAGCATATTCAAAAGCAGAGACATTACTTTGCCGACTAAGGTCCGTCTAGTCAAGGCTATGGTTTTTCCTGTGGTCATGTATGGATGTGAGGTT